>JAGTJM010000153.1:0-22336 GCA_020747015.1 Pyrenochaeta sp. MPI-SDFR-AT-0127 | reverse complement strand
TTATATAAGTTTTGGCTTCTTATATAGCCTAGGTTCTATAGGTTAGTATTAGGAGTTATAGTACTAGTATTTTATTATAAATTCTTATCCTAGTAGGCTTATATCCCTTTCTTCTTAGTACTTCTTTTTTATAGTACTCTATTAACTTTATTTATAGTTTTTAGGTTTTCTTAATGGTTCCTATATATTTCTCAAATCTAGGTATCCTTTCTATTTACTAAGAAGAATATTTCTAGGTTATTAACTTATCCTCCTACTACTTATTCTAAGATCTTTCTACTTTAAACTTAGTCTCTTCTTTAGGTTTATAGTAGAATATTATTTATAATAGTATTTAGGTCTACTAGTTCTAATAGTTTTATATAGAATATAGGTTTAATCTTTATATTTATAGTAGATTAAGTATATAATTTACTAGTCCTCTTTATTCCTTAATTAAAAATAGTCTAACCTTAATATAGTCTAGTCCTTTATTTAGTTATTTTATTTAAAGGTTTTTTATAAGTAAATATACTTTATCCCCTTTTTTAGCTAAGGTACTATTTTTCTTTTCTTATTAATATATTTAATTTATTAGTACTATATTTTTTCTATATTTTCCTTTATTTTTATATATATCCTTTATTTCTTAGATATTCTTTAAAGCTACTTTAGCTTTAGTATTAGGAAATTTCTTTTAAAGAGATTAGGGTATTTCCTATAGTATATATAGAATAGTATTATACCTATTATCTCTAATTTCTTATTATTATAAGTAATTTATACTATAGGTAGTAGTAATACCTAATTATCTTATATATAGTTATAATATATCCTTAAGTATATTTAAGTATTCTATTTATTTATTCTATTTATCTATTAGTTTCTAGGTAGTAGTAGTAGATAATTTTCTCTTAATCCCTAGTTACGCTATAAATTTCCTAGAAGTTAGATATAAATAGCTTATCTCTATTACTTATATTAATTATAGTATTCTATAGTATCTAAATATCTAATCCTTAACTATTACTATAAGTTATTATATTATAAAGTTCTTTCTAAATAGTATAAATCTACTCCTTTACTAAATCTATAAACTATATTAAGGATTCTATTATACTTATATCTAGTTACTTTATCTATAGACTCTAGTAAGTCTATAATAAAGTCTATTATAATATCTTCCTATAGTTTATTAGGTAGCTCTATTAGTTATAATTCTCTATATAGTATATATATTATATACTTATTCTTCTAATAACTTATATATTTCTTAATATAATTCTTAACTTTCTATTTTATATTTAGAAGTAGTAGTTTCTTAAATAAGTTTAATAGTTCTTACTATACCTTAGTAACTATATACTAGGTTATTATAGTATTATAGATAATTATTTCCTTAAGTTCCTATAGAATCTTAGGTCTAATTTTTATAATTATATTATAGTCTTATAATAGTCCTAATAATCTATCTTAGTTTTATTATAGGATTACTATATAAACCTTAGTTTTCTTTCCTATTATATTATATCTTTAGCTAAGTATATCTACTTAGCTATTATCTTTTCCTAGTATATATATAATCTTAAATTTATACTATCCTAGGAGTTTAGACTATTATACTTATCTTCTATTTAGTTATTTTATTATTATAAAGTATATTAGTTCTTATAGTCTATAAAGATAGTAAGTTCTAAATATCCTTTAGTATAGTATTACTAATATTTATATATTTATAATAGCTAGTAGTTCTTTATTATATATATTATAGTATTCTTCTACTTATAAGAACTTTCTTAAGTAATAGCTATTAGGTACTATTTCCTATCTTTTTCTTAGAGTATTACTACTCCTATTACTAAATCTAAGGCGTCTATTTCTATTTAAAGGGCTTTCTACTAGTAAATACTATTAGTATAGGTTCTTAATAATACTTCTTTAAGTATCTTAAAGGTTTATCTTATTCCTTCCCTATTCCTATAGTTCTTCCTTCTTTATAAGTTATATTAGTAGTATAGTAATCTTTAAGAAGTCCTTAATAAATTATTATTAAAATTTATAAATCCTAAAAGGATTATATATCTTTAACTATCTTAGGTTTTCCTAGTCTTTATTATTTATATTTTATATTACTAATCCTAACTCTATTAATTCTAACTATATATCCTAGGAATTTAACTTCTTCCTTATAGAATTTATATTTCTTAGGTTTTAACTCTAGCCTATATACTTATAATCTTTAAGGACTTCTTTAATATATCTTTATATTAGTTATATTATTAGAGTATACTAATATATCTCTAGGTATACTATAGCGTATTTATCTAGATAGTCTTTAATATAGTATTAACTAATTCTTAATATATTACTAGTATATTTATTAATCTAAATAGTATAACTAGGTATTTATAGTATCTATATCTTATTCTAAAGGCAGTTTTCTATTCTTTACCTTTTTTATCCTAATTAGGTTATATATACTTTAGAGGTCTAGTACTATAAATATCTTAGCTTCTACTAGCCTATCTCTAAGTCTTAAATATTAGGTAGTAGGTAGTAGTTCTTTTTAGTTATATTATTAAGTTTATAGTAATCTATATAAGGTCTTAATCTACTATCTTTCTTTAGCGTAAATAGGATAGAGTATCCTACTAAGGACTTAGATTTTTAGATAAATCCTTTTACTAATATTTCCTTAATATACTTTTTAGTATTACTAGCTCTTTCTTAGTTACTTATATATTAGTATAAACCTAGGTATTTACTATCTTCTAGTTTAATTTTATAATCCTATAGTTAATATTTTAGTAGTACTCCTAATCCTACTTTTCTATAAATATTTCTATATATTCTATATATTTTATAGGATCTTTAGAGTAATATAGTTCTCTACTATTCTCTACCTTCTAATCTTTCTTACTAGTAGTTAGTTTAGCTTATTAGTTAGTACTCCTATAGATATACTCTTAACTAAAGTTCTAATATTTATTATTATCTTCTTATCTACTAGGGTATTCTACTACTATATAGGTTTTCTAGGCGTATATATATTATTCTTATACCCTATTAAGATCCTCTAGTTCTTCTAGTCTATATAGGTTATAATCTCTTAGCTAAGGTAGCCCTAATATAATATTATAGGTGCTAAGCTAAAAATATCTAGTCTTACCTTACTATTTATCTAGATATAATATTAATTCTTTAAGTACTTTATACTTAATAAGTCCTCTATTCGTATTATTAGCTATAGTAATATAATAAGGTTTTTCTTTTAGAATAGGTTATAGCCCTACTTTTAATATAGCTATTCCTAAAATATAGTTTCCCTATAATCCTAAATTAATTAGAGCCTATATATTAATATTTCTAAGTTTTACTTTTATTTAGAGTAGCTCCTCTCCTATTATTCTAATAGTATTATATTACTAAACTTTAGGGGAATTAGTTCCCTTATCTAATTCTAGTCTCCTACTTATTATAAGGTTTAGTTTCCTATTTCTTTCTAAAAAAGAGTACTTATTAAATCTATTATTAAGCTTATTATTATATATCTTATTATTCTACGTTTATATAGGTCTACTAGTACTTATTAGTATATTTCTTATTTATAATAATATTCTATTTAATTTATCTTCCTTTACTTATCCTAGGAATAGTTAGTATATCTCTTATCCTATAGGTAGTTTATATATATTTCTTTAGTAGTTATACTATTCCTATTTATATTAGTATTAGGGTCTTAGGAAGTAATTTATTCTACTTTTTCTAAGTAGTAGTATTATAGTAGTTATATATATACGCGTAAAGTATAAACTTCTATATTATAGGTTTCTCTAATTAAAGTTATATTATAGTATAGAGATTTCTTTTATACTATAGTCTATCTTATATACTCTATCTATTCTATATTAAGAAGCCTTATAGACTTAGTCCTAGTCTAGTAGCTTAGATATCTATCTATTTCCCTTAAGGTTTATAGTATATCTATCTTCTCTTATACTTAGTATATACGTATTACCCTAGGCTTATAGGGTAGCTTATAGCTATCGTCCTATATTCTATAATCTATTATCTAGTAGTAGTCTAGTAATATCGCTTACTTCTTCTTATAGTAACTAGTTCTAGTACCCTAGACTAGATTTCCTAGGTATAGTTCTATTAGTAGAATATTTTCTTTATTATTATCTAGTATAAGTAGGGTATATCTCTATATAGGTAGATAATCTTATTATTACTTATAGCTCTAGCGTTTTCTATTAAGTATTATAGTCTATTAGTCCTATAATTTCCTATCCTTTATATAGTAGTCCTAAACCTAACTAATTATATTAATTTATTAGGTAACTTTATTCTTCTACTTATAGTTTCTAGTAAAGTATCCTTCCTTCCTATAATTATAGTATATCTTATTATTTTTCCTATATCTATCTTCTAGTATTTTACTTTCTAGCCTTACCCTTATTTATATTATCTAGGTATATAGGTTCTAGTTTATTAGAAGTATAATATCTAGTAGTATAGTTATTTTAATTAACGAAATAAAATCCCTTTATTTACCCTTATTAGGTTAGTAGCTTCCCTTCTATAACTCTATTTCTTAAGTTCTAATTTATATAGTCTATTATTAATCCTTATACTTTCTTTATAAGGTTATCTAGTATATTAATAGTTATACCTATATATATAAGTTCTTCTAGACCTATAGCTTTAGGCCCTATTAGAATATATATTTTAGCGCGTTATTATCCTATCCTATAATAGTAGTATATTATTAGAATTTATTAGTATAATTAGCTATAGATATCTTTTATTATAGTATCTAAATACTTATTCTATAATTAGTTTTTCTATTTATAGTCTAAATACTAGACTAATTTATTTTTTAAACTTATCTAGCTTTTAAATATTATAGTATTCTTATTATCTTCTATATTATAGTCTATATACTTTATAATATAGGGTTAACCTACTCTAGGCTCTCCTATAAGGTAGGTAGTAATAAGTACTACTTATTATTATCTACTATATATCTATTAATATAGAAGTAGATATTATATTAAAGTAGCTATATCTTTAGGGTCTTATAATTACTATTATAAGTTAGAGGAGCTTTACCTTTTAGTTTTCCTAGGCTAATACTTATAGAGTTAGGGGTTACTATATCTATCTTAATATTACTTATTTTAAGGGTAATTAAAATATTAAAAGGGCTTAGGTCCTTAGTAGAGTAGCTATAATATAAAGTAGCTAGTATTACTAAGGAGTCTTTCTTAGTAGCTTCTAGATTAGAGTAAGTAGAGATAGATAAGTAGTTAAAGTTATTCTAAGTATTAAATAGTAGTATTTAATAATAACTTAAGGTTAATTATAATATACTATAAGAGTATATTATTCTTATCTATATATATAATATACTCGTCGCGCTTATTATATACTTAGTAAGCGCTTACTATACTTATCGCGTGTCTAGTAAGTACTTATCCTTAGTCTAGTAAGTAGTTATATATCTAGGGCCTTACTTCGCGTTAGCGCCTATAGCGGTACTTCTAGTTAGCTTAGGGTACTCCCTCTAGAGGTATCCCTACTCCTAAAACTAGAATTATAATAAAGCTTAACTCTTCTATTAATTACTTATTCTTAATAGCTATAGATCTTATATTTCTATAGATTTTATTAACTACTAAAACTAAAATAAAGTCTCCTAAGCTATCTATTCTTCTTATTTAACCTATAGCTTATAGTAACTTAATATAGGTATATTTAAGTCTCTCTTATTAGTATACTTATAGGAGATTTTATACTTTATAGAGAGAAGCTAGAAGCTAGTCTCTATTAGTAAAGGAGACTTCTATCCTTTCTTTAAAGTAGCTTAGGTAGCCTTATTTAGAAAGTAGACTATTCTTAAGATATTTAAGGTAATTAGTCTATTACTCTTTAATTCTAAGGTTATCCTTAAAAGATTTAATACTAAGCTAGCTATATAGGTAAATATAAGTAATAGTAAGTTCTTAGAGCTAAATACTAAGAATTAGAGAGAACTTAAGTTATTAGTATACTAGGTTATTAAAGAATATAAGAATAAAGAGGCTAGAAAGCTAAGCTAAATCTTTACTATATTTATACTAAAAAGGCTATCCTTAAGTATAAAGTAGTAGCTATAAAAGCTACTCTTATCTATAAAAGAAAATATAGGAAGTAGAGTAAGATTATACTATTATAGTAAGATAAGGACTATTATAGTAGTACTATATTCTAGTTACCTAAGAAAGTAAAGGAGGTATTATTATAATTCTATATAAAAGAATAAGTAGGCCTCTAAAAGAAGTACTTTCTACTAATTATAAGTACTATTAAGAGTACTAATATAAGGTAAGACCTAGAGTATATAACTACTTACTATACTAAGGATAAGTACTTACTATACTTATAGTAAGTATAATAAGTATATTATATATATAGATAAAAATAATATACCTCTATAGAATATTATAATTAACCTTAAGTTATTATTAAATACTACTATTTAATACTTAGAACTACTTTAATAACTTATCTATCTCTACTTACTCTAACTAGAAGCTTACTAAGAAAAGCTCCTTAGTAATACTAGCTACTTATTATTATAGCTACTCTACTAAGGATATTCTACCTTTTAATAGGTATATAATTACTAGAAGGCTAGAGCTTATAAGGAGAAGTAGTAGTAATATTAAAAGCTTAAAGTAGCTAGATATTATAAAAAGTAAAAGTAGGCTAAGACTAAGATAGTTTAATTAAGGTAAGTAGCTAGAGTTAAAGCTAGGTTATTAAGATAGAAGAAAAAGGTAGATTAAGCTACTAATTAGGCTACTAGATAGGCTACTTATAAGACTATAAAATAACTTAAATAAGCTTTTAAACTATTCTAAAAGGAAAAAAGAGTAACCTTAAAACTACTATAAAGGCTATTACTAGAAAAAGATAGGTTATAAAGTCTTATACTAGTAAAAAGCCTCTAGGTATAGTATTAGGCCTTCTATCTATTTAATTATATAGTAGCTAGATTATTAAAGTTCTAATTAAATACTAGTAGCTATAGATAGTTTTAGGCCTTTTAAATTAGTCTAACTAAAAAAATCCTAATAATAGCTATAGTATATAGCTTAATAGCCTTAAATTTATTATAAGTTTTAGTATTTAGAACTTATATTATATAGGAATTTATATTACTATATCTATACGTATAGTATATATATTCGCGTAATATATATAAATTATCCTAATAGCTTCCCTAAAAATAAGGCTATAGGGCTATATATAATAGCTATTATTATAATATTTTTATTAGAGTATTTTATATTAGAGTATATTATAGATCTATATAATAAATATATACTATCTATAATTACTTAAAAGTATAATAATATAGCCGCGCTAATAGTTATAGCTAGAGTAGCTAGGTTAGTTAGTTAGTATTTATTTTTTATCTATTAATAGAGATTAAGTCTACTATCTTATCTTCTAAAGAGTATATATAATATACTAAGCTATAGAATTATAGTACTAATATCTTACCTTAGAAAGTATTTCTTACCTACGTAAGTTTTACTACTATTTTAGGACTATATTATAAACCTATAATAGGAATACTAGTACTTATAAGTAGAAGGAAGATAGAGAGAATATAAGTATTAAGTAAGGCTTAGGTTAAGGCTAATAGTAACGCGTACCCTATATAGTTACGTAGTCCTAGGAAATCCTATATTAGAGACTTAAGAATTCTATAGGATCCTATAGAATCTTATATAGGACTCTATAGGATACTATAGAATTTCTTAGAATCTATAAGTATATAGATAAGAGTAATATAACTATATAGAATATTATAATTAACCTTAAGTTATTATTAAATACTACTATTTAATACTTAGAATAACTTTAATCTCTTATCTATCTCTACTTACTCTAATCTAGAAGCTACTAAGAAAGGACTCCTTAGTAACACTAGCTACTTTATATTATAGCTACTCTACTAAGGATACTAAGCCCTTTTAATAAACTATAGCTCCTCTTCTAGTTAGGAAGGCTAAGTAGTATATATATATTAGTATTATAAACTAGTCCCTATAGCTAGATACTTATAGATATAAATAGATAATATTAAGTTTTCTATAGGAGTTCTTAGAGAGATACTACCCTTTTATCCTTATATATAGAGGAAGCTCTAAAGGCTAGCTCTTTTAGTTCCTCCTTCTTAATTCTTTCTTAGGCTTAGATAAAACCTAAGCCTATTATACTATTACCTATACTATTATAATTATACCTAAGCTATAAGTATATTTATATTACTTCTCTTTCTTCTCTTAATCTTATAAGACTTTATTTTATAATATAGATTTTTTTTTCTAATTCTATAGTGCCCCTCTAAAAGTTCTCGCCGTACTAGTGCGACGCGTTCTATTATAATAACTCCTTCTTAACTTATAACTATTATAACTATACTACTATAACGCCGAATTCTTTAAGAAATAGACTAAAATACGCGTAGATACCCTAATTTAACTATCTAGCAGCGGAATTAAATTATTAGCATACTATATAGTAGTACTATAGTTACTTAAGTTACTAATATATTTAGTCGTAGTAAACGTAGAATACGCGATATTAGATAAAGATATTAATAAATAGGTAAAATAATAGATTAACCTTATAGTAGTAGACTACCTATACTATTATATTATTAGAAGAAGATTATCTATTATAAAGTACGCGCTAAGCCTAAAATTATATATAAAGAGCTAGTAAAAGTAGTAGTAGTTATAAATCTAGATAGTACCTCTTTAAAGCTACCTAGCTATCCTATATTAAGGCGGTATCTTAAAAGATAAGGTCTTACTAAATCTCCTTATAAGAAGCGTCCTAAGCTTAACTACTTATATATATTATAGTAGCTTAAGTTCTATAGAAAGTACTCTTAATTCCTATAGTATTAGTATATACTTCGCTTCTTAAATAAGTACTCCTTTTAGAAGGGCTTAGGATAAAACTAAGAGTAGGTATTTTAGAATTTATAAGAGAAATAGAAGGTAATAATACTCTAAACCTATAGCTATAGTAAGAAGGTAGTATAAATAGTGTAGGGTTTAATCTAGTTAGATAAACGTAGGTATATAAGGAGGAGTCCTCTAGTTATAATAGAGCGCGATCCTAATACTCTAAACTATAGATACTCTACTAAAAGTTATATTAAAGCTTTAACTAAAGGACTCTTATAATTATACTATTATTCTTAGCTCTTTATATAAGATAACGCGCGTATATATATAGCTATAGTAATAAGGAATTTCCTATATAAGTACTATATTACTACTATTAACTAGCTAGTATACTTACCTAATCTTAACCTAATTAAGTACCTCTAGTAGTACCTTAAGAAGCTTATATATAAATTCTATCTATAGTATAATAATTATAGTAAAGCTCTAGAAGAGTAGGATAGCTTTTACTATATATTAAAAGAGTGCTAGCGTTATATACTAGCTAAGCTAATCCAGCGCCTTATTATAAGTATACTACGACGAATTACTATATATAAGAAAGCGCGAGGGTAGTAAATAAAATACTAACTACGTGCGTAACTTCTACTTTAAAAATATTTTAATAATATTATATATTAGCTAAGATACGTAGTATTAAAGTTTAGTATATATATACTTATAAGGGTAGCTCGTGCGTGCGCGGCGAGAACTTTTAGAAGGGCACTATAATCTAAAATCTATATCTATATTTAAGTAAATATTACGCGTAGGTTATTATATCCTCTTAGATCGGGTAGTATAGATTAGAAAAAACCTAATACCTACTAGATAATAGTAATCCTAATAATATTAGTATTAGCGTTTTAGTCTAGTTTACTAAGTAAGTAGTTCGGTTATCTATATCCACGAGGCGCAGTAAAGCCGCAGGCGTAGCAAAGCCAAAGGCGCAGCCACACTTTCAGCCCTTATAAGGTGATATGTTTCCTTAACTCTGACCGCGCCTGCCTGATATTTAATTTCTCCAGTTTTTTGTATTCCACGACAGATGCGGGAAGTCGCCACGTCTTGATATTGTTTTTGCTACCCAGTGTGTAACGTCGCCCGCGGTCAGGCGTAGGGATGCCACGAGATGACAGAGAAGGTGGCGCAGGGTGTGGCACGCCAACTCATCGAGAGAATCGCGCGCGAGCACACCCTGAACGGTACAATCTTCGGCCCGAGATTTGAGTCGTTGGTAAACAACTGCCGTGAGATGTAATGTTGACGCCCTCCAATCAATATCGTTGACTTCTGCTGAAGCATTTACGCAGCCTCTCGAATCAGCTATACCACAAGTCTACGCATTTCTTGCTCGAACTCATCCAGAATGCCGACGACAACACGTACGACTGTCCTAATCCAACCCTAGGCCTTTACTATTAGCCTGGAAGTCTTCGTATCGACTGCAATGAGGTCGGATTTACCGCCGCCAATGTTGAAGCTATTTGCGCAATCAGCGAAAGCACGAAGAGCGGTAAGACAAGCGACGGCGAGTATATCGGCGAGAAAGGTTTCGGCTTTAAGTCCGTTTTCAAAGCCGCTGATGTGGTCTGGATAGCTTCTCGAGAGTACACGTTCAAATTCGACAAAACCCAGCCTCTTGGCGTTATTTCACCGATTTGGGCGGAGTTCCCCAAGGGCACAAGGACTGGCTGCACATCCATCTACCTCCAGCTATCCAAAACTTACGAAGAAGAGACGCTCATCCAAGAACTTTTGGGCTTTGACACAAACCTGCTCATATTCCTCAGGCGTATCAAAGAAATTAACATTCGAGTCTGTCGTCCGGATAAGCAGCTTTGGGCGACGCAAATACGGAAAACTGAATCCCAGCAAGGATTTAATCGGATTGTCCTCCTACAAGCTGAAGCTGAGACTCTCGAATACGTCATCCGAACTCATGATATTACGGATTTACCAGCTGAGCAAAAGCGACCGAACTGGCCACAGACAAAGGTTCTTCTCGCCTACCCGGTAGCTGGGTCTTCAGAATAGCCACGCTTGGTCCCTCAGAATGTCTACGCATTTTTGCCAATCAGAAACTATGGTTTCAAGGTAACGTAGTCCCGTCTACGTAGTCGTGATGAACTTCACTAATGCACATCAAGTTCCTTGTCCAAGCTGACTTCCTCCTCACTGCAAGCCGAGAGGACGTCGAAAGCACTCTGCCATGGAACCGAACCATTCGGAATGCTTTGGCAGAAGCATTCCTCCAGTCAATGCATCACTTCAACCATGGGCAACCAAAGTATATCTGGCCTTACTATCTTCCATCTCGTTCAACAGCGCAATCTTCGTTCTTCGAACCCGCAATCGCGTCAATCTTGACGCAACTTCGAGAAAGTCCAGTGCTAGAGTCTTGTGCTGGGACCATGGCGAAGGCTTCTTCTCTCACACACGTCCCATCTGATCTATGTTCGGAAGACGGCGTACCATTCGCTCTCTGCTCACTCACAGAATCCCGGTATTTGTCATTGAAGTACCCAGCTTGGGTCATTGAAGCAACAACCTCGATTGGCGTATCCAAGCTTTCTCCTCGGCAGTTTTTGGAGGAACTCACGTCTCTCATAGCACATTATTCGGATAGCTTCCGCGCAAGACCCACGCAATGGCACTCCCAGCTCGCAAACACCCTCGTCAAGCTTTCAACAGATGCGGAGCTGATGTCCTTGATTCAAGATATTTGCGTCATTCCGCTGCAAGACAGCAGCTGGACTTCAGCAAGAGGGCATTCCATATTCTTTGCAAAGGGCGAAACATCACTTGAAATACCCAGCGGCATCCGAGTCCTCATTGTAGACTCTGATGCAGAACATGATCCCAATCGACGCACTATTTTCACCAGTCTTGGTGTCAAAGCCTGGGAAGCGTCTGAAATATGCCATCTCATTCTCAAAGTTCATGAATCCCCGACCTTCGACCCAACATCATTGACAGTGAGCCAACTCGTCTCACATGCTCTCTTCCTTCACCAAGCCTCGTGGCAGCCACCCAAGACTGCGGACTTGTGGTTTGCAACGATGTGAGACGAGCGGCGTCGTGGAAGAGAGCTCTACATTCCTGGTAGTATGGAGCCAGACTCGTCAGCTGCCAGGATCTTTGCCCAGCTTCAAAAGCGGTTCGCCGTCATACATAACGACTATCTCGATGCATCAGCCCACGAAGCGGAATGGCCAAATTGGTTAGTCAGCAACCTTGGCCTCTCGAGGGTTCCGCGGTTGATCACCCCGTATGTGGAACCTAAGCCGCAGCCCTCGGAGGTTTTGGAAGCAAAGGAAGCCTCAACATCGCCGGATTCCCCCATTAGCTCAGTTGGCTCAATGGAATCTCGACCAAGACCAAATAACCGTTCCTCCTCTTCTCTGGAGGTAGCCATTGGGGGAGATTGAGGCAGTGAAGGGATCGGTCTTGGCAATTTACAAATTTCTGATCCAAAATATCGCAGTAATCAACGTGGCTCCCGTAGTGAACGTCTTCCAGACCTACCAAAAGACTGGCTACATGGCTTGTCCCCACCGGTTCCACCTTCTGGAAGCGGCAGTCATATCCCATCTCCACTGGACGAAGAGCTTATCCCTACAGCCCTTGTCATTAAAAATATATCGTTTGCCGTTAAAAAAGAACACTTGGTTCAACTTATGACTGTGGAGGGACTAGCGTTGCCATATGCATTTAACTACCATTTCGATAACGGTGTGTTTAGAGGGTTGGCTTTTGCCAATTTTACGACTGCGGAGGAGGCAGCGATGGTTATGGAGGCTTTGGACCACTATGAGATACATGGCCGGAAGCTTCGGGTAGATTATAAGAAAATTCTCCCCTTGGCGGAGCGTAAGCGGATTGAGAAAGAGGAGAGGGAGCGCCGTGGTCAACTTTCAGAGCAGCTTAATCCACTGCTACAGCCTCAATATCTGCCACCAACGCTGATAAGCTCAGATGTCTCACAAATGGCTCCCCGACCGCCTAATCCCCTTCCAGCGCAGCAACAACAGCCACAATCTGACATCGACCTGAACGACCCTCAGGTGATACAGTTCTACTGCCAGCTGCTCGACTTCAAGAACGACCTTACACGTGATGAGCTAGTCTTTCCACACACACTTTCGCCTGATCAACGCCGAATTACGCATAATTTGGTTCATCAAATGGGTTTAGAACACCGCTCTATTGGAGAAAACGATGACCGAGCCGTCCACGTTTTCCATGCGAACAAGGGTGAGGTGATCAACTCCCAACTCCCTCAAATGTTTCAAAGATATCGAGGAGAGAGCCATCGACGAGCCCTCAATCGAACAGCGCACATCGATTTCGCGAATGTTTATAGTGATGGCAGACCCTATAACAATCCCAGGGAACCTCCGCCCGTGCCAGGGGTCAGAGGTTCCCCCGGTGGTCCAAAGGAGCGCCGAAATGCGGTTGTACCATCGTGGACATCCATGAGGCCATCCGACGGAAAGACGGCCTCGGAGTCCGCAGATCCAGCAGCAGTTGATGGAACGAATGGCCTCGAAAGTCCAGAGACCAATGAGAAGAAGGAAAGCGCGAAAGTCGCTTCGCCGGCAACCGTGAATTCCGGGGACGCATCGTTCGGCTTGTCTGAGGAGTTCATCTGCATGCTTTGCGAGTGCGAATCATCCGACGTCCTCCAGCTCCTTCGAGAAAATTGGCATCACTATTCGCAATGGATTGATGGTTCCCACATGAAATGGCAAGGCGCCAGTTTCATCCTCTCAAGCAAGCAACTGAAGAACAAATTGGGAGCTTCTCTGGTGGAAAGTGCAAAAGACCCGTTGCCATTACAGGAGACTGTTCTCCCAGCTCTCGGTGCTCGCCTTGACGCTGCGCGGGCGATACCTACCGTGGATATCAAAGATCCTCAGCGCCCAGAGTGGAATCTACTAAGCTATTTTGGCGTACTATTAAGGACAGATATCCACTACTACCTGCGTTGCTTGATTTTCCTTTCCGGGGTGGCCGATACAGATGTTGATATCGTGCAGTATATCTATGAGCAGATCCAAGCCAGATATTCGGGCAATGAATAACTCATCCGGTATGTCTCCGCGCGTGTGAGCTTTCCCACTTGACTGACAGCCACCCACAGAGCTGCTTTTCACGAGAGAGACATTATTCTCATTCGAGGAAATCAACGATGCCTCCGAAATGGTGCTCTCTCTGGTTGAGCATGGTATCAATGCTGACGATACCTTGCTCGTGCTTCGGCGACTGTTCGCGAACCAACCGGTCCTCTACCGCAACCTTCCGAGGCAAATCAGCTAAAATGGGCTCAGGGAGACAGTGCATTCCAGAAACGACTGCTTCTTTTGACGCTATTCCTAAGTCAACGCAATCTCCGGACTGAGTTTGCCACTCTGATGAGGAGTGTAATCGCGGTAGATTATGGAGTTAAATCTACCCTTACACAAAGCTCTTCCCAGATTTGACCTTGGGTTACACAGGGCTGCAATGTGAGCTATGAGTAAGGAACTTGAGCTAGCATGATCGTTCATGATCTAAGCCTGAGCTCCTCTGATTGTGCCTGATTTCATCCATGAGCAGCATGAAGACGGGTCTGATTTTGGGCCCCAGTCAGCCTGTAGGGTGTGAGGTGGCTAGGACTGACTGGCCCCGTTTTCGGGCCCCTGTCTTTAGCGGAATTGCTGGCCGCTCTTTCCGAGATCCCATTCCTCGTGGTCGCATTCATGGTTGGGTTTCTTCTGGAACATGCCTGCATTGCAATCTTCGCGTAAGCATGATGACTCCAATCTAGCATGCCAAGTGTAAGAAGCTGCCTCCCCCGCATTCTCACGCAGATTGGCCGGTGCCTAATAAGAATCCTTCGGGTAGCATAGAACATACTACCGCCCACATCGACGCGGCAATTGTAAAACAGCTGATTGGTATTGCTGGCGCCACTCAACGGCTGTTGCAAAGATCTACATGCAGGTATTCGTGGAAATTTAGACATTGATGTGAAGGATCGAGGACCGGAGATCTCACATCATTGATCTGAGACGCAGTGCATTGGGCCCCAGGTGATGCTTCCTTTCCATCAAATTATACCTCAATTCGAGGTCAGATGGTTCATAATCAGTGATGGTGACCTACTAAGATGTCTACTTTAGATGAAGAAGGAAGAGACTACTCGGAAAACAGTAGAGGGAACTCTAAACCCGTACTTTCAAACATAGAAAAGCAGATTGCTGACCACACATATCCTTATCCGGTCATCGGTCACACAAAGGTGTATAGCCAAGACCGTATATGCTGCATCCTGCAGTTGATCCTTCGAACCCAAACTTCCCACGAGCCGTCTGACAAGTCGCCTTGTCGCGGGTCTTAAGGAGCTTTACCAACGGCTTGGAAAGGTTGGCTATTGCAGGGTTGTATTTATAGTGAGCAAGCGCGCCCGCTGTTGATTTATCTAGGCCTGAGCCCTTTTCTGTTCTCTCGAAGCCCTTCGTACTTCTCTCACACTCAACTCTCAAATCCAATCTGTATCATGCCTCCCGCGGTCATCCTAGTCGATGAAAGCATCATCGAGAGGCTCGTCGCCAACGACCATGTAAAATGGTGGAACAAACCCAACCTCCGTCGCCTCTACCTTTTCCTCGTTCCTTTCTGTATCTTCATTGAGTCAACCAGTGGATTCGACAAGTAAGCAAGTCTCTCCTATGATGTGTGTCGTTTGGCTGACGGCCCCTTCGCTCTATGATGAACGGCCTGCAAGCACTGAAATATTGGATCTCTTACATGGACAACCCAAGCCCCGCTATGTTAGGATTCCTTACTTCTAGTTACGCGATCGGAGCCATCACCGCCGTTCCCTTCGTTTCACTTGTGACAGATCATTTCGGAAGAAGGTTGAGTATCGTTTTCGGGTCCTGTATCATGGTCATCGGTGCGATACTACAAGGTCTCGCCCAGAACGGTAAGTCATTGCTAAGTAAAGCTTATGGAGCATTCTAACAATGATGAAGTCGGTATGTTTGCCTTCGCAAGATGTGTCCTTGGCCACGGTATTGTGTACGCTATCGTGTCTGGCTCTGCCCTTCTTGGTGAGCTTGGACATCCTAAGGAACGACCATTCCTCGGTAGTATGTTCAATGCCTTTTATGGCGTAGGTGCTGTTTTGGGTGCTGGCATTGTTCTCCGAACGCTCGAAATCCAGAATGATTGGAGCTGGCGTCTTCCATCTATGCTTCAAGCTCTGCCATCTGTCATCCAAATCGTCTTCGCTTGGACAGTTCCAGAGTCCCCTCGCTGGCTTGTATCGAAAGATCGTAGCGAAGAAGCGCTCAAGATCTTAATTGATTACCACGCAGAAGGCGACGCTTCCCAAGAGCTTCCACATCTTGAGCTAGCCGAAATCCGAAAGGCGCTGGAGATTGAAAACTCATCTCGTGCTCGTGGGTGGGGAGAACTTTTCCAAACTAAAGGCATGCGACACCGAGCTGCTGTTGCTTGCGGACTCGGCCTGTTTACGCAGTTCAGCGGGAATACGCTTATCAGCCAGTACCTTGTACAGATTCTGAAAAAGATTGGTATTACTAATAGCCGTATCCAAGTGCGCTTCAATGTTGGGATGGAGTCATGGGGCTTTCTTACAGCTTTGA
This sequence comes from Pyrenochaeta sp. MPI-SDFR-AT-0127, assembly GCA_020747015.1. NCBI lineage: Eukaryota > Fungi > Ascomycota > Dothideomycetes > Pleosporales > Cucurbitariaceae > Pyrenochaeta > Pyrenochaeta sp. MPI-SDFR-AT-0127. The sequence continues at coordinate 5,685 of JAGTJM010000153.1, read as the reverse complement.
TCATCGCCGTCATTGCCCCTAGATATCCAAGACGAAGGATGTACATGCTTACTGCAATCCTTCTGCTTCTGATTTACTCTGGTTGGACCGCTGCCCAGGCGCGTTACAAGATGTCTCCGTCATCTGGTACAGGAATCGCTGTGCTTGTCCTCATATTCCTCTATAAACCCGCCTACGCTATCGGGTATAACGCATTGACCTATGTTTATCTGGTAAGCATATTTGCAGTTTCTATTTCTTGCATCCACTGATTTAGTCGTGCAATAGGTCGAACTCTGGCCATACTATGTTCGAACAAAGGGCATTAGTTACTTCCAGCTGTTCGGGCGTCTGGCCAACATGTTTGGTTCTCAGGTAAACCCTATTGGCCTGGCTGAGCTGGACTGGAAATACCTAATTGTGTATGTGGCATGGTTATGCATTGAGGTGGTCTTTATCTGGTTTTTGTTCCCAGAAACATATGGTAAGACGTTAGAAGAGCTCACATTCTTGTTTGAGTCGGAGCAACAGGGTGCGAATGAGCTTGCCGCTACTACAGCAAAGATTGTTGGCGACCCTCATATAATGGAGGTCCGAGAGACGACCGAGAAGCAGGCCTAAATAAGCTTGTTCCTTTTATAGTCCTTCGAGTTTGTCTAACAGATTAGAATGCTGAAAGCCCGTTACGAGTTCAACCCGGAAATCATTGTTATAATTGCAACTAAGACTAACACACGGAGCTAGTCGGCCACCCTACGAACACCGTGCATCAAGATCAGCGTGCAACACAACAGAATAGTAGGGTATTAATTTAAATTATAGTTAAATACGTAGAGTATCATTTTTACATGTATACGCGTTGTGCCCCGCCTGTCTACACTTGCTGCAGCGCCCTAGAGTTAGGCGACTACCTCCTTATGACCTCTACGTCGATGTTCCTCACGAACAATCTGCTGGTCAGCCTTACGCTGGGCTATTAAATCCTCTGCCTCTCCTCTTATTAAGATTCCTCCCTTCTGGAACCACTTCTTCTTACATTGTTTACGCTGGTTGGCTGCCTCATTGGAGCGTTCAAGGCTAGTGATCCGGTTGCGCATTAACTTATGCTCACACGTCATAATTGAAGCCCCCTCCTTAAGTTAATTAGCAGCTTCAATAATTAATGCTGGAGATGTGCTCTTTTATTGGCGTACGCGATTACGTATTAACGTGAATTAAGCTTTAAAATCATGAACGTTACTTAGACTTCTGGCTTGCCAGAGGGCTTCTTCTAAGGTAGCAGGTGTTAGTGTAGAGAGACGTATATCCCGTCTCTCTAATACCATTACTAGATTTAATAGAATAAGCCTGGCGCCTTAGAAAGCTAGGCGAATATTAGCTGAAGTAAACGCTTGCGTAAAGGCCGCTGAAAGGAGGGCAGAAACTTAAGTCTAGTAATATAATTAATGTAATTTTGGATTAGGTCTTCAACCTAACGCTTGTACGCCTTCTTTAATAGAGAGAAGCAGATAACGTTAAGCGGCTAGAGTAAGTAAGACGAATAGGCTAGTATAAAGAGAGTGTAAATATTATTCTTTTTATATATCTCTTTAAATTAGGCTGTATAGTAGCTCTTATAGGACTTAAAGTTAAGTAGCTTAGGCGCGCTAACTACGCGCGTCTTTATATGCCGGTTAAAGTGCTCTAGTTACTAACCCCTTAAGTCATTATTTCTCCAGCTAATATCACTAACTCTAACTACCTAGTTAAGTGGGAGATTACCTTCCTCGTACTAGGCAGACAAATAACACTTAGCTGAGTAGATTAGGAACGGCGGGGTTACCTATCTAGCTGCGCTAATTCCCTAGATTAAAGTAACCCATTCATAGTTGCCTGGCTAGTCTATCTTTACTCTCCCCTCCTCTCAGACCTAGTCACAATAAGTTGAGTCGTGATCTTGCCTATTATTAAGTCAGCTTCGTTAAAATTGTACGTCTCGTCTAGGATGCTTCTTTATACTCCGCATGCGTTTTTGAGGTTGTAGCTGCTCTTCAGCGAGGTCTTCATCAGAAAGGATATCGTTATCAAATTTATTAATTTTATCGATTAAGGACTTATCAGCGCTTTGGCTCCGTTGGTGGTGTTGACGCTGAGATTGCGGGGCCTTGCCTCATGCACGTTTCCGACTCTGCTCCTTCTCGTGCTGCTCCCAGGCATCAATCTCCATATATATGAAAGATTTAATAGCATTGTGTAGCTCAATTATACGGCAAATCATCTTGCATGTCGAGTTACAGCGACTTCCATTGTCCTTCTCAAGCAGCCAGCTCTTCTAGTTGCTAGTTCCTTTGATGGCAGCAGTGACAAAGCACTCGACATCCTCTTAAAGCTGAATGTTGAGGAACCGCTTCCGACGCTGATTTGAAGCCATAATGAAATTAATAACGTTGTACAGCTACCAATAGGTCTTCGGGACCGCCACAGCTTCAATTGTTCAACATCCATCTTGCCTTCCTGAATAGCGAGCGCCGTTTCTGCGATATTAAGGCCAGAGTGCTTGCCTTCCATCTCGGGTATAGAGAGGAGGAAGTTCTGCATTTGGTAGTTGGCGTCCACGAAATGCATGACAATTCCGCAGAGTACAATGTGAGTTCGGGAGGTCCAAGGATCGAAAGAGGTACGAATGTTGCTCGCGCCCGCTCTAAGTCTCTCGGTAACCTCGCCTTTATAACCCTAATAATCTTCTATAATTGTGCGTTTAATAGTCTCGTCAGTCTGCAAACAACTGTAGTCTTCGAGGATACTACTCGCTTCCAACATCATAGCTCGAGACTGAATGCTATTAACAATGTTAAAGGGTAGGTCATTATGGATAATCCAGCGGAGTAGTTTAGGGAGGAACAACTCCTTGTTATACGCTGTCTTTCGCTAGTGATAGGCCTCAGAAGCAAGCCTAGTTTCGCTAGCTTTCTTTCGCATTGACTCAATCATTCACTCTCTTTTCAGCACCTTTCTTGCCTTAATTAAGCCTTATTCATCCCAGCCATGCTTCTTTAGATGTCCACAAAGGCCCTAATTAGCAGTACCGTCTTTTTACGTCCAGGTAAAGCCCGGATTTATATTACCAGACTGATAGCAGTGTATACAAGCCCAGAGCTTGCTGCTACTTTCTATCTCCCAAGCTTCAAACCGTGCCTTTAGTGCCAGGCGCCTCGATTCTAGTGTGTAATTGGGGGAGGTTCGAAGCCTCGGAGGCAGAGGTTGGGCTAATCGATAATTGTATCAGTAGGGAAGGCGGTGTTTGACGATGCATTCTTGAGATTAAGTGGCTCGGTGCGACTGAAGAGGCCATGTTTTATAGGTGATTGCCGAAATTGGAGCTGTTAAGAAGAACAAATTCTTAATCAGCAATAGAAAGATGATCAGACATTATAATTAGGTGCGAGATCAAAGCAACTTTAAGGATAGAACTCGCAGTGCCGTTGTTAGATAAAATACTAAAATGCGCTTAGTAGAAACTGATGATTGCGATGATAGTTTACGTGTTGATCAAGATTGTGTTTTTTTTTATTGAATTCTGTTCCCTGCTTCCGGAGGTTCCGTAGATAGCAATACTTATCGGTCCTACCATTTATCGCTCTTTCTTATGCAGTACTTATGAGGTTCTCCTTATATCGGACAGCTGTACACGTGCAAGATGTTTGGGGTGACTGGGGAACTAAGGCTCTGATAGCTCCTTAGTACGGACCTTAGTTAGCTATGCCGCCAGAGAAGCTACCATATCTTTCAATAATACATCGGAGCCAAGGCCAGATAGGTGTAGACTTATAGCTCAACATTTTTTAGAGGAGTGTGAACTAACAAACTTCATCTCCAACGCCGCACGATATGAGCGCACTAATAGCTAGCTCAATTGCCTCATTTTTGTATATTAGTACTGTTTGGCATTGGTACGTACCGGTACTCGCTTTGGTCCGGTACTGGTACGGTGCGTACTGGTAGAGACCCTGTTTAGCTATCTATTGGCAGAACTACAAGCGTCATATGAAATAAAGCTGTGGATTCCCAACAGAGAACCTAAAAGAGAGTGCGCTCAATATCTGCGCATTTACCGCTCTGGTCGTTTGCGTTGAGTCGCGTCGTTTCTTGCTATGATTCATCTGCCTATGTTGCGGGCGATTCCCAGGGGTTGCTAGCGGCTGCTTGATAGTTTTCGCCGTGTTCAGCAGACGCTCTGAGCGCTCAGATAAGCACGCGGACTGGACAGCCTACCCAGTACAACTTTGATGTATGTGGAACCCACCCGATCGACGATCAAGGGTTAGGGTTAATTGCTCGATCGAGTTCCAACTTTAGATACAAGTGACTGATAGTACTAGGAAGTACATCAGGATACAAAATGGAAACAGCGGTTAACGCTTGTTGCATCTGTGTCGGTCAGTAGTTTGTTGAGCGTTGGGCACAGGAGCATACAGGACCGTTGTTCACCGGAAAACGCGAGGGTCAACTAGGCGATATGGGTATGTGTAGTCAGTGATGGATAGCCACGTTCTAAAACTGAGACTGAGGTGTGTTTCAGTTTCATTGTTTTCAGTACAATTTACAGCTTAGGCAAGTTAGACGACTTCATGGTGCCGAAACCCCGGCTGTACAATATACATCTAGTTCCTACTGCTGGTAAAAAGCCCTGATCTCCCTAAACCATGCTATTTGCTGTTGGATTGTCTTCACTATTACCATCTACGTTCTTTTCCCTCTCTATGTCTTCCTGAAGTACTCTCACAGCCGCGTCAACATCGTCCGCGTTCCAAAACACACCTGCAAGCAACGGCCTAGCCTTTCCCTTTGGAATACTTACCCAGACCTTAATACACTCACCTATCTCCACCATTTTAGCGGACATTCTAGTTCTATCCCACGTCACCTGGCGCCTTGTACCTGTAAACATACGTTCTGCTTCGGTAGACATAGGTGAAGTAGAGTATATCACTAGCCATACGAGAGAACAGAGGGAAGTTCACTCGCTGTGTTAGTTTAAGCCACCATTAAAGTGCAGTTTAGTGGCCGATCACGAGCTAGGGGCCCCGCGAAATAGCGTCAGATCACCCTAGATTAAGCGGTTGGGGGTAAAAACTCTTGCCCTAGCCGAAACCCTGAATACCTCTATAATTGACCTCTAGAGTATATTCTTACCCCTAGGGGTAATTCAACCATACGTTAGTAGTATAGTTTAGAGATATAGTATAGAGTGGAGAAAAGCTATTAAGTTTACGGGCGGGGAAATATTATAGTAGGAGATGAATTATTTATTTACTTCTTGATGCTTTGCTGGGAACACTCTTTTGATAGGAAAATCTGCTCTGCTTTGGTTTGTGGATCAGGAATATCCTTAGATGTTACTATTCTGCCCCATCGCGTCCAACACTACTTTTTGAGGATTGATATATGCCGTTGTAACCCTCGACTGTTTCTCCCATTTCCTCGACGACAATCTGTGCGAGCTTGGCGTTATGATAGAGTACAACTCCATTGGGATTCTTCACTTCCATCAAAGCCCCCATAGTACCGTTGTATCCAGCATCGACCACGCCAGCATTGATACCCACACCGGAACGCCACAGGGATGACCTGGGGAATACACTTGCCATGCAATTCCTTGGGATCTGAACCGTTTCATTGAAATCGATTAGGTACGCGCCCGGTGCTAGTGTAATGGTGTGCTTGGTA
>JAGTJM010000152.1:0-22428 GCA_020747015.1 Pyrenochaeta sp. MPI-SDFR-AT-0127 | reverse complement strand
TTAACTATAATAATTATTATATAGAATAAGATATATATACGTTTCCTATAAGAAGGGAGGTTTATTTAGAGGATATTAGACCTACCTCTAATACTATCCTAATTAGGCCCTATTACCCTATTTCTATATATAAGTATAGCTCTTTAGTAGTAGATAGTAGGATAAGTTCTTCTTATCCTTCTATACTAGACCTATAGGAATAGAGGTATTCTTAGTTATCTACTATAGTATATACTTCTATATACCTTTAAGTTATACTTAGATCTATTTTAGAACCCTTTATCCTATATTATTATATTATAAGAAGAACTTCGCCTTACTAGTAATAGCTTCTTAATAATATTACTTTATTTAAAAAGATTATATCTAAACCCTATTTAATATAATCTAATTTAGATCTATTTATAATTAAAGTCTATTATTCTAAAGTTAGGATCCCTTAATCTCCTAATAATAAAGCCTATAGGTTTAGAACTTCCTATACTACTATATAAGGATTAACTTTAGGAAAGTTATATAGAGCGCTAGGTAGAAACTTAGAGACTACTAATAACCTAGAGAATTAGAGCCTAAGCTAATATCTCCCCTAAATAAGGATTAGCTTAAATAGGAGTATTATCCTTATTAAGATTAATATAGTAGTAGGCTACCTAGTTAAAAAATTATATAGCCTAAGGCTAATAAGTAAATAGAGGGTACTCTAAATAGAAATAGAATCTAATATATAATTAAAATAGTAGAGAATTAGAATATAATTAGACCTAATATAAGGATTACTAAGTTATAGTAAACTAGATTAAGTTTATATAAACTAAGTAGACTTAGGTTAGCCTATCTCTAGTCTATTAAACCTAATTAGCCTACCTACTACTAAAATACCCCTAACTATAAACCTATAAGAGACTACTCTCCTTTAGTAATACTTCCCCTAGAACTTATAGGTAGAATAATAAGGTTAGAAAAGATACCTCCTATTAGTAATCTTAGTAATAGGAAGAACCTAGCTTTAGATAATAGTAAGCTTTATATAAGACTAACTTAAGATTAACTTAGATTACTATTAGATAGAGTATATATATGCCTTAGTATAGGGTATACTATAGGGTTAGTAAGAGAATACCTAGAGCCCTAATACCTAGCTAACTCCCCTATAGATAGCTTCTAGATTACTAAATAGATAATTAATCTTCTAAAATCCTATTTTATTACTAGAAATAAGATAGTAGAGAATAGAGTACTATTTAACTAATTATAATAAGGGAAAGAGGAAACTTTTACTCTCTTTAAGGTATATTTTCTAAGTAGCTATAAAAGGATATATACCTAAGTTAGAGTAGTTTTACTACCTATAGATTAAGATTATCCTAGCCTTTAAGTACCTAACCTAGGATTTAAGTACCTCTAGAATAACTCCTTTAAATAGATAGTAGAGTACCTAATATATATAATATAGAGTAGAAGAACTATCTAGTTATAAGCTCTCCTACTAATATTCTTAAAATATACTTAGTTATATAATATCCTATTATAGACCCTATCTAGAAGATAACCTATATAGCCTATTATTAAGTACTACTTATCTTTTAAGCCTACTATATATCGCCTAGCCTTAAAGATATCTATACTAGATAGAGAAAGGACCCTAGGTAACTACTATAATTATAGTAACCCTAGATACTATATAATAACTATCTAAACTATAAGTTACTAGATTAAACTAGAGGAAGAAGAATTTAAGGATATATAGAAAGTTATAATATAGATCTAATTTAGTTAGGAAATAATACTACCTAGGAGGATAATCCTTCCTAGGCCTAAGCTAATATAATATATCTAGTCTTAATCTCTCTTATTTATTCTATAGCTCTTATTTCCTTATTTCTTTATTCTATATTATAATAACTTAGGTATAGCTCTATTCCCTAGTAGATATAGGAGCCTAAGGTTATTATTTCTTAATTCTAAGATTACTTCTTCTATTTCTATAGCCTTTAATAACCTATCTAAAAGCTACTCTACTAGGTTATAGTTTAAGGTTTAAGGATTAGATATCTTCTAGCTTACTTACTATATTTCGCTATATTTAAAGATTAATAGATATAAGATTCTTAATTACCCTTTATTATCCTTAACCTAGGCGCTTAGGATTATATTATTAGCCTTTATTAGCTAAAACGTTTAGATTATACTTAATATAGATTACTTATAGATAGTATAGCCTATAATATCTATCTCTTATAACCTACTCCCTATCCTATATAGCTCTACCTAACTACTACTAAGTAGTAAGCTAGATATATAATAATAAGATACCTTATAGGATAAGGAGGAGTATTAGGAAAATAATAGCCTATACTTACTTACTAGATTAAGGTATACTTAAGCTACCTACTCTAAGGCGCTATACTATCCTACTAAAGCCTAGTAGCTACCTCTATCTAAAAGCCCTATTACTACTACCTATTTTAGATTACCCTAATTTTAGCTAATACTTTCTATTTTAATCTTAAAAAGCTAGAAATAAGTTCTTTACTATAAGCCTATATAAAATTAATTAATTACTTAAGATTATAAGGATAAGCTAGAGAACGTAAGCTAATTAAGGACTAACTACCCTCCTATTATATCTATATTAGATATATTTAATAAGGTAGATACTAATAAATACCCCCTTCTTATCTTATAACTATAAGATTATACTTAAGGAACTTTACTAAATATATATCCCTATTATATAAGTAGAATTAAATAGAGTTAGAGCTATTAAGGCTATATACTTAAGTACCTTTAGAAGGTTTTATTAAAGTAAGTTAGAGCCCTTTACTTCTCTAATTCTTACTATTAAGAAACTAGGAGGAGGATTATATATCTATATAGACTATTAAAAGTTAAATAACCTTATATATAAAGATACCTATCTAATACCCTATATAGATAAGTTATTATTAAGACTATCTAAGGCTAAGATCTTTACTAAGTTTAATATCTATACTACCTTTAATAAGATTAGGATAGATCCTAAATCTAAAGAGTATATTCCTTTTAGACCTATTATAGTAGCTATAAATATAAGGTCTTACCCTTTAGACTCTATAATAGGCCGCTACCTATTAAAGATATATAAATAATTTTAATTAACTATCTAGATAATTCTATATAGCTACTAGATAATATCCTAATCTACTCTAAAGATCCCTAACTTATTAGGAATATATTTATAAGTTCTAGAGTAACTTTAATAGCTAGTCTCTAGGTAGATATTAAGAAGAGTAAATTTTATATAACTTATACTAGATATTTAGGATATATCTTAATAAATAAGGAATTAAGGTAGATCCTATTAAAGTTAAAGTCCTCTAAAACTAGGCTAAACCTACTATAATTATAGGTATAAAGTTATTCCTAGGTTTACTAGATTCTATAGGTAATTTATTAAAGACTTCTTATATATTATAAAGCTAATAATTACTCTTTAGAGCCTAGTAAATCCCTTTATATAGTCCCTAACTATTAGTAAGTATTTAATAAAATTAAAGCTACTCTTCTAGTAATCCTAACCCTAGCCTATTTTAATACTAAATATAAAATAAAGATAGAAATAGATATATCTAATAGTGTAATTATAGGAGTTCTATCCTAAAGGTACCCTAATAAAAAGTAGTATCCTATTACCTTCTATAGTTATACCCTATCTAGATCTAAACTAAACTAGGAAATCTATAATAAAGAACTCTTTATAATTATATACGTTTATAAAATAGAGGCCTAAACTATCTATAGTTTAATACTAGATCTAAGTATACTTAGATTACTAGTCCTTAAATACTTTATAACTACTAAAGTACTAAATATATAATAAGCCTATTAGGTAGAGGTTATAGTACTATTTAACTTCTAAATTAAATATACGCTAGGCGTAAGTAATACTAGGTAGATATCCTAAGTTAATATAAATAGGAGGTTAATAGTATTAAAGTAGTATAGAAGGATAACTACTTATATATTTACTAGGTCCTAAGAGATTATATACCTATATTAACTCTAACCTAGTAGTAAACTACTTAAAGGACTATCCTCTATAAGAGTTAACTATTTTAGTAATTACTCCTCTCTAGGATATTATAAACTTAGACTCCCTAGAGCTAATTAAGGCTCTCCTCTAAGAAAATTAGAATTCCTTTATAGAAGAATAAAAAACCCTACTAAAGTAATATTAGATAGAGAATAGACTCCTACTCTATAGAGATTAACTTTATATACCTATTAACTCCTTACTTTATACCTTCTTATTAGGGAGGTCTATAACTAGATCTCCTCTACTACCCTAGTACCTCTAAGAATATTAGCTCCTATCTTACTATTATTACTAGAAAGGTATAGGAGCTACCTATAAATACTATATAAGAACTATATCCCTTACTAATAAGGCTATCTAAGATAGAGCTAACTCTCTAGTTATCTATAACTACTCCTATCCCTAACTAGCCTATATAATATTATATATTAACTTTAAGGAGTTCCCCTAAGACTACTCTAGATATAATAGGTAATAGTTATTATTAACTACTTATCTAAATAAGCTATTACTATCCTTACTATAAGATAATTAATACCTTAGGTATAGCTACCTATTTATCTAATAGATCTATTATTTTAGGTATACGCCTAAAAGTATAGTATTAGATTATAGCCTCTAGTTTATATCCTAATTCTAGTCTAAATTCTATTAGATTATAGGTATTAAGGTAAAACTATCTATAGCCTATTATAAATAAATAGATAGATAAATAGAGATTATAAATAAATACTTAGATTAAAGGCTAAGGCCCTTTATATCCTATTATTAGGATAATTAGAGTAAACTATTACTTATAATTAATTAAGCTTAAGTTATACTACTTATAATACGCTTAAATTAATACTATATTAAGTCTTATATAGCTCTAAACTATACTAGAGTTAAGATTAGGCTTAACCTATAAAGTTAACCTTTTCTAAGATACTAAATAATAAGGAGGCTCTTACCCTTACTACCTATATATATAATATATAGTAGGAGGTAAAAAAGAATATAGAAAAGGCTTAGAACTAAATAAGATCTATTATAGATTATTACTACTAGCCTATTAATTAGGTTATTAGTAATAAGGTTTACTTATTAACTAAGAACCTTATAGCTAACTACCCTAGCTAAAAGCTATCTAAATAGTAGAAGGGTCTCTTTAAAGTTCTTAAATAAGTAGGCTACTCTTATAGGTTAAAACTACTATATAGCTCTAAGATCTATAATATCTTTATACTAGATATCCTATATAAAGATCTCTCTAATCTCCTCTTAGAGTAAGAGACTTTAAAACTACCTAGTATACCTATATAAGGCGTTAAGGAATAGGAGGTAGAGGAAATCCTAGCTAGTAACTTTACTACTTAAAGCTAAAGTATAAGATTAAGTAGGTTAGATATAACTTAGACGTAGTTTAGTATAATACCTTAAACTTTATAGGTATACCTTATAAGTTTAGGACTTCTATAATAAGTATCTAAATTAGCTAAGACCCCTAAGGAGCCTATATAAATAGATTACTATTTAGGAAAGAGTATAGAGGACCTTTAGTACTTATAGATAATTAAATTAAGTTTAGAGAGATAGGTAGTATTATACTATAGAAGCTCCCTATAAAGCCTAGTATAACTACTATAATAAGAATCTATCTTAGAGTTCTTTTAGATCCTAATATTCCTATTAAAGGTTAGTCTCTAACTTACTCTCTAATAGAGTAGCCTAAGCCTCCCCTTCTAACTCTCTAGTAACTAATAATAGCGTTACCCCTATATTCCTTCTATATAGCTTCTAACCCTATCTATACGTAGCTAGACCTAGGGGAGGAGGTACTAAAGTACCTACTACCGCGTCTATTACTATAACTAACTAAGTAACTATACTAGTTAACTTAGCTAGTTTAGCCCCTATAGCCTAAATCTCCTCTACCTACTCTTCCTAGCGAAGGTAAGTAGTATATAGTAGCTTAATAGTAGTTAGGCTTTTAACCTATATAGTTACTATCTATACTATAGTCTTAAGCTATAATACTACTAAAACTATAGTAGCTATTATATTCTCTAGCCCTCCTCCTCCTCCTCTCCTAACTCCTTAAACTCTATCTACTCCTTAGTAGTAGACCTATAATTAAGGGTAGCTTCTAGCTCCTTATACTCCTAACTTATATATAGGGGAACTAGATAGTAAACTTTATTACCCTATATATAATATATATACTTCTTAGATTCCTCTAAAGGGAATCTAAACTTAATATTTTTACTATAGGCTAAAGCCCTTATAGTATATATATAAATAATCTTATAGGCTATAGGTAGAGCCTTAGGGAGTATAGAAATAGGTATTATAGGTATAGCTAAGTAATAGTTAGCTAAGAAATAGTATTAGATAGGATTTAGGCGTAGGCTCTTATAATAGGAAGTAGTATATAAAAAGGAGAAAGTAGCTATAGTAAGTAGGATTATTTTAATTATACTAATAAGTAAATAGCTAACTTAAGGTAAAGGTAACTTAGACCTAAGGTAAGCGTAGAATTAAGGTTAGCCCTAATTTAGATCTAATTTAGAATAAACTTAAAATCTATTAAGAAAGATATCTAAGAGTACTATATATTACCCTTTTAGCTCTCTAAGAGATAAGGACTATCTCTCCTAAGGAGGGGGGTAATATAATAAATATTATATAGAAATAGAGATATATACGCGTTCCTATAAGAAGGGAGGTTTATTTAGAGGATATTAGACCTACCTCTAATACTATCCTAATTAGGCCCTATTACCCCTATTTCTCTATATATAAGTATAGCTCTTTAGTAGTAGATAGTAGAATAAGTTCTTCTTATCCTTCTATATTAGACCTATAGGAATAGAGGTATTCTTAGTTATCTACTATAGTATATACTTCTATATACCTTTAAGTTATACTTAGATTCGTTTTAGAACCCTCTAGTACCTATGTTATTATAAATTTAGGATGTAAAGTTTTATATTATAGGCTTTAAAGGAGGTAATCTACGTGCGTAAAGGTCTATTATATATTATATAAACTCGGTTTCTTATATAGTGTTAAGAAGTTAGTCCCTATTAACTTTAGTTACTATACTGCTTAAAATGCCGCGGTAGCGTCTCGACAGCGCAGAGCGTAAACAGCTATACTGATCAGCATAATCTTAGTACGTAAAACGTTCTCTAAGCTCTAAGGATTCTATTGCTTTAATTGCAGCCTCAATATTTGCCATATTGGTTGAGTTATGGTGGTTTGAAAGATAGAGTGAGTTTGGTGTTTTAGTGTTCGCGCGTGCGTCAGGTGGGGACGTGCGTCAGGTGGTGCAACACGTTAGCGAAAGCTTGTCTGCACGCCCCAAATATGGCTCCCCACGCATCTCCGGTCACAAACGTCCTGCGGACATTCCACAAACGTATGGATGCGCATGCTCGCTCGAGCACTTCAAGATGCCACCCACCTACATGTCGCGACGGACACCGGAAGCCTCAAGCCCTGGGCCTTCTCTCGGCGGAACGCCATTGCTCCCATGCACAAGAGCGCATCGATGTGGACTAACTTGTGGTGGCTTCAAGCCTTGAGCCAACGTACTACTGCATAAGCGCCGGTAGATAGCAGAAACATGGCGCTGTCAACGTCGACTGCTGGACTGTCACCGAGCTGTCAAATCAGTCACTACTCTCTCACAGCAGCTCAGAGACCAATGATCATACAATTGCAGGGCTTGCACCTGCATCATGTTCTTGAAAAACACGATAACTCGCCACATATGATGACGTCCCAAGAAGCAATTATACCCCTGCAGATCTTCCCTTAATAAGCATGACGCGGGCTTTGCCTGTGGCTTTTCCTTTCATCTCCCACCCGCCTTGATACGAAGCATCAGCGCTTGAGCAGCGTGGCGTCTGTCCCAAAGGAAACAACACTCGCAATATTATCCATGCGCCGCTCAAGCCTTTCTTAGGATGGTACTACCAAGCATCGCCTCTTCCCCCCTGCGGACCAATATCAGCAACGTTTGTGTCGCACGACAATTTCCTCCTCTTGGTATGGCTCGCGTACTGAGTGTCGAGGCGTCCTACAGCCCAAGAGGCAGATTTAGCAAACCGGTCCGACATGCTTCATGGCGCTGGCTGATCGCCTCCCAGAGATATGAGACTGGCCATGCCTCCTAACATCCGCATTCTATGCCCGACCTAGTCATTCGTTCTACTACTCCGTTTTCTGCTTCATTTTAATAATTCAAATCTTTCCGGTTGCTGCTATTCAATATGGTAGCGTACGCTCCTTATGTCGCCGCAACGGCATCGCTATCATCCATGTATTATTGTCAGATAAGAGGCATAAAAACTGAAGTACAGGAATACTGCATCGTGGACGGTATCACCTATGTATCACCGATGTATCGGGCCTGTGTTTAAAAAGGAGAGAGAACAGAACCAACGAAAGAACACAATCAATACAATCATGATCAACACATAATCCATCATCGAAATCATCAATTTCTGCTAAGCGCATTTCAGCATTTTATCTGACACAAGGGTGGCCGGTTCGGTGGTGGTTTATGTTACAGAATTGGCTAAAGAATGGATCTAGTATATAGCCTTTATGCGTTATGCTTTATGTTTAACAGCTCTGCCTGGAAGGAGCAATGATTGCAATGATCTCGAAGATAACGATAGGTAGGCTGCTAAGGCTGGGAGATCTGGGGTGCCACTTACAAGTTACAACCCGCCCTCCCAACCCTGCTTCTTACCTCCCACGACCTATTCGAAAACCATCTTATCCCACAACTCATTCGAATACATATTTTTCAATTGCTCCAACGTCCAACCATGTTGCCGTCCAATATCCGCGAGAGCATCACGAAATTCCGGAATCTGCTCTTTATACGCAACTTCCTTCAAATACTTCCTAGGCTCTTGACCCTTGAAGTAGCAACCTTCCCACTCTTTCGCCCAATGCGGTCTCACGTTGCCGCCATAGCTTGTCCAAAGATCGACCACTTTCTGTGCAAATTCATGCCATTCGTGGTCAGTAACAGCGTCGGGCAAAGTAAGCACCTCGATGGAGAGTGTGCCGAGCTCGTTACCTCTTTGAGGGGCAAGGAGCATATCGCTGCTCCCTATGATGCGCATCTCAAGGGCCAGCCGCATAGCAGATGACGGATCTCCTCCAGTCTCGGCATCTTGGTAGACGAGTTTAATGACATCCCACCAAGCGCGTTGAACGATGCTGAAGTCTGGCTTTGAAGGATCATCCTTCTTGGGTGGCAGTGGGATCTGGAGTTCCAAGTCCCTCACCCGCATGTTTTGGACACCGCGACGGAAGTGCAAGGCGTCCGGGAGTAGCGTTTTGTATGTTGGAGTTTCGCTCTCGCCGAACTTAGGTGGCAAAGCAGCCATCCCCAGCGTGGCAATGAGTTGCGCTTGCCAGTATCCAGGAATGGCGTTGAAGAAGGGGTGTGATGTAACTACGCCTCCGATCCAGCCCTCGACCCATTGTAGAAATACATTGGCATTATCGGGGTAGTTGACCGCTCGAGCGGGATCGCTCGTGGTGTTGAAGGTGTTGGTCCATACCTTCCTCTGGTAGGTGAACCAAAACCACCTGTATATGTAAGCTGGTGTTCGTCCTTCGCATAGAGACTTTGTTGACGTACTCGCTGTAGTAATCGTTCGCAGCGCGCCGCTCAAACTCTGCAGTCGCCTTTGCCACTTGCCCAGACGCATCCGGTGAATCGAACCATTCGCTCCTCAGCGCTACTGGAATGTCGTTCTTGTCGAGGGGCGGCACTCCTAAACCCACATCCTGCTTTAGAGGCTGCATAACAGCGTATGACATGGCATCTAACTCGAAGGTAATATGGGTTACAACGCCAAGGAGACCAAATGCCCCAGCGGCCGCTTTGATATGATGTGGATCATCTACCAACTGAAGGTTGCCATGGCAGTCCACGTACTCAATGCGGCGGACATAGTCGGATAAGGTCTTGTGAGAAATGCCCGCGCCATGACAAATTGGCCCGTTGACCCCACCGATAGTTACCTAGCATAACGTTAGATGTATAATATCTTTGCTGTTGGGGAATACAGGTAAGTTAAAGTGAAATGTGTCAAGGCGTCAGAAATCAGGAACAATAAGATGGCCTCCTCTTCCGAGATCTATAATTCGTCGAAGAGCTGGACGAAGGTACGGACTTATCATTTCCGCACTTACCTCAACTAGAATCACATCAGCCGGCAAAGTCCAAGCCTTCCCAGCAATTGCCCAGCGCCTGAACTCTTCATTCGTGACGGCAGCGCCTACACGACAAAGTCTTTTCTTCCCAGGCACAGTCTCTTCTTTCAATTCGATGGTTTTGAGTTCCGGTACTGTCGCAGGGTTGTATTTTCCAGGAATGAGAGTCATGGGATCTGGGAGCGTCGTAACCGTCTTGAGGTTAACAAAAGAGATGCAGACCTCGTTGTCTTGCGAGAAGATCGAAGACCAACTGTGTCTGTATCCCGCACATCGGACGCGGTAATTTTTGCTCAAAGCGAAACGGACGATATTCTGCACACCTTTGACGGTGTTCGGGAGGAAGGTGAGCTTTGGAGTGTTATGTACAGTTGAGCCCCAGTTCTCGAACGGCACTTCGCTGACACACTGGTGTACGAATCAGCGTCAATCGCTCATCTAGATGAGGGTGGCCGGATACTTTACCTCAACCACTTTGGAGTCGTTCAAATCCTCGTAAACAACAGGGAGATCCCTGACATGTTTGTGCTTCGGATGGAAAATGCCTTTGATCGCTGCTTTCAGCTCGAAGCAGCTGAGCAGAAGGTTCTGCAGCTCCTTGAGCAGTGAAAAGTGATGAGTAACGGGTGGACCCTTGTGAGACACCAGGGGAGATTCTTTGTCAGCTACAACCTCCTTGGCGCTTTTGCCGCTTACAAAATTATCAATTTGCTGCCTCAACTCTTTGCTCGCAATGTTGGACAAGGCTGTCTTATAAGCCAGAGTGTGTCGGAACATCTTGAGAAAGCCTCGAATCTGGGTTTCCGGGTTAAATGTCTCAGCTATTACGGGCTTCAATACATCTTCCTTCAGAGCAGGGTAATCCACTTTGTCGAATTCGTCGGAGTACTCATCCACATGATCTAATATGTCTTGAAGGATATGCGTTCTTTCCAAGACGGGGCCGGGCAGGGAGGGTTGAGTGATCGACCCCATCGGAAGACAAGATGTTGTCGGGTCTTAGCTGCTGGATGAAAACGCTTACAGCCCGCACGAAATGGGATCGAAGAAGTAAATGTTCTGTACAACTGAGGCCGAAGTAAGAAGCTATTTCATGAGCATTTGGTGAAAACAGCCAGGCTTTGTATGAATGATTGCTGATCTGATGGTTCCAGCTAGAGCCATCCCAGAGGCTTACCATCGCATTCATTATTGGCGGAATAGTCTAGGCAGCTGAGACCTTGGCCGCTTGTTTCCTTGAAAGACCGCGGGGGGTGTCAGACAGCACTCTACAAAGTCAGCAGGGGGATGCACGGGACGTCTGAACACCCAGATGATGACGGAAAAGGAGATGACCCATGGATGCCTTGCCAGCTCAGGCAAAACGCAGCCTATGCTTCCAACCGATAGTTCGCGGGTGAACACTAGGCCCAGCTGAGGGCTGTCGATTGGGTACATTTCACACTGTAGTCAGCGAAGACCCTCCGTAAATTGGCGCTGAGGTTGGATCCTGAGGTGCTGAAGCGATCGCCCGGGAAGGTAGCGGGGAAGACGCTACGCGAACCACTCGCGAAATAAGTAGAGCCGGAATATCTGTCGTGAATTCAGCTGGTAAAACGAACACGACGCCATGGGTGCATAGTTACCCCGCGCATTAAAAATCGCGCACTTTCACAAGCAAGTTGGCCACCACAGTTGTCAACAAGCAAGGTTTTGGATAACGTGTTCCACAATCGAGATGCGCACTAAATGCAGCTACACACCTCTCCACAATTATAACTCAACACTAACGTGAACCACCACCCCACCGAAATGCGCACCTCTGCCAAGACCACACCTCTTTACACCTTCTATCGAGATGTCTCAACAACCTGATATTGAATCACTCCCTCGTGAAGACAGAATTATCCTAGCTATCCAAGCAATGAAAGCCAACAAGTCACTAACGTAATCTGACACCGAACGTGCACCGACACTCGGCGAACACTTGGCGCCGCAAGCACCTCACAACCTAGGACTGCAATATTTCAACAGCCATACTTGCTGTCGCTTTCAAATTTGGACATCTTGTATAATAGGACATGGAGAAAATATCTAGATATCTATCTAATTCTAATATCGCTCTGGTAACTGGATACTGCGTCCTAACCGGGCAACACCAGTTTTCCGCCTCTTTGGACTTGCACTGCTCTATACAAGCTGCTTTCGCTTCAGCTGCTTAGTTTTTGCTTTATCCTGATTCTGCTGGTTCCGCTGGTCACTAGCTAGCTGCTGGCTGGCTAGCTTAAGTTACCTTTCCTCCTCTTTCTGGCGCTTCCGAGCTGCAGCTTCTTAGCGCTTCGCTTCCTATGCCTAAATCCGCGCTTCTCTTCGCTCTTAAGCCTCCCTAGCCTTTTCTTCCTTCTTAATATACCTTTAGATACGTCGATTAGCTAAATTAATGCGTTCTTTCTCTTTCTGAAGCTTAATTTTAATAGCACGCTGCTGTACGGCTTCTACTTTAGTAGGTGAGAAGAATTGCGCCTCTCTGCGCCAGTCTTTATTAAAAAGACCTATCGCTTTCCCCTTTTTTTACCTTTTTTACTCTGTAATAAGTGTATTACGCAGGTTAAGATTCTTATATTCTAGAATCTTATTACGAATTGCGAGTTTTTCGCTAGCTTTAATAAGTTAATAAATCTCCTCGTTAAGTAGCTGTTAATCCCGCGTAATTACCTTAACTATGCGCTAGATACCGTGTACAGATCCCGGAGTTTTTTAAGCTTACTTAATATCACTTAATAATAGTAAAGGAGTCTTCTTTTAAACCTACGCTAGTACTTTTTATAGTTAGAATAGGAAAATAGCCGTAGCTGCGAATACGGAGCGGATATTCTTAAACGTAAGCGCCATTCCCTATACCTTATGAAAAATCGGCTAAAAGGTACGTTTAGTAACTCTTAAGAAACTATAAGAGCGCTAGATTAGCTGGTTAATGCCTATTAAATACGCCTTTGCAAGTAGCGCAAAGATGCTGACGTTAAGTAGTTATAGGCGATGCGTTAAGTAAGAAGGGAGGATTACGAAGAGAATATTATAGCTATCGCAGAAATTAATAAAGCGAAGATTGTTATAGCTTAAGTAACTATCAAGGATAAGGAAACGCCTTAAATTGCCTGCCTTTTGTCTTATATAAGGCTCGAAGATCTTAGTTAGCTACGAGAACCCTAGTTCCTCGTTAGTCTAGCCTTTCTTCGAGACGGCGAAGTACGCTTACTCTAATAATAAATTAAAGTCTTTAAGCTATATATCTTAAAGATCTCCTAACTCTAATTAATATATTAGGCTAGGTAGGAGCGCTATACTATCGGCACAAATACAGGCGAGGAGAGAGATAAATTTACGGCTTCTATCCTGCTTTACCCCTAGAACCCGCTTACTACGAAGGTATTTAATTGAAATAATACGTTTTATAGCAGGGTAGATGCCTAGGAGGAAGCCCTTCTTATTAAATTTATATATATTACTAGGGCGGATATAGTATTTCTTAATTATCTCGCCTAGCTAGAGTAATATTAGTATTATACTCTATATAAGCTATAGAGAAAGAAGTTATAATAATACTCTCTTATATTTTAGAAGTAATATTTAAAATATACCGAATTATTAGTAACTTAACGAGTTTTATTAATAGGGCGAAGGTAGATACTAGAAATACACTCGGAATAGTATTTTCTAAAGCGTTCTACTTAGCGCTCGCTAATAGGCTTATACACGATCTCTATAACTAGATTCTCTAGTATCTAAGGTGTAGGAGTTAACCCCTAGAGGGTAAGCTTATTAATATAATCTAGTAATACCTCTTTCTAGGTAGTAGTAAGAAGTTTATAGTATATAGAGACTACTTACCCTCTAGGTATATATTCGCCTTTAAAGCGTATTACGAGCGTTACACGATTAATATTAAACTAATTTACAGTAGTATTAAAATTAGGCTTCTTTTGCGAGCGTAACGTATTAAGTACTTTCTCTATATCTTAGTTATTCGCTATACTATACAATTTTAAAGTTAGTGTATAGGTGTAGCGCTAAGTGCTCGTTAAGTATTAGTGTATATTTAGTATCGGATTACGTTACGCTAGCGACGCGCTACTACGATCTATAACGTAGCTACTAAGATTTATCCTCTATTTTTAAGATTTATCCCCCCTTTAAGATTTATCCCCCGCGCTAGTCTTAAAATTAATTAATAAAATAATAGATTACGGCTAATTAAAGTATACTAATTCTAGATATCTAAGGGGAGTACTAATGCTAGATTATTTATATAATAAAATTTATTTTCTATTAACGTTATTATCTTTTACGTAGGCTAAGAGCCTTCTACGCCTCTAGAGCTACTACTACTATAGCACGCTTAGGCCGCGGTAGAGGAATATTATAAGACTTAATAAGTGCATTCTAAGTATTAACTTACGCAAATCTCTTAGTATAGAAAGCTTCTATATCTCTAAAGTAATAGTTCTAGGCTATAGTAGGAGTATAAGAAGTAAAAAGCCCTTCTATAGCGAGAGCTATATTCCGCGCTTCTACTAACTCTATAGAGTTATCTTCCTACCCTATCTCTATTAAGAAGTTAGTTACTAAGATTATATTATTACATTTATATAGAACGGGCTAAGACCGTCGACTCTTAATATTACCTAGGAACTCTTATAATAATAGGGGACGCTAGGTAGGAGGTAAAGCTACTATAATAGATATAGTAATAGTAATAGGCGGAGACGAATAAGGGGAGGTAAGAGTAGGTATAAGAGTAGGCGCAGGGATTAATATAGATATATAGGTAGTTATAGGATTTATACTTACTATAGATATAGGAATTAATATAGTTATAGAGGTATTTACTTATCGTAGAGCTTTAGTAAGGGTTTAACTATAGGGTTAATATAGAGGTTAGAAGTAAGGAATAGAAGGTAGTACGCGTTGTTTAAAAGCTAATAGATCTCGCTAAGTTAATACCTTATTTCTCCTTAGTCTACCTCTTATCTACGCGGTAAGCAGCTCTAGAATAGAATAATATAGCCTTAGAGATAAGTGTATAGACGGTCCTTACTTACCTTAATAGCGCTAGTAATTATCGTATAGATAATTTAGTCTTAATATTAATCTAGCCGTTATTACTTCTTATAGCGTATAGCGATATAGAAGACTATTTATTTTCTTAAAAAGGCCTAAATAAGGATATCTACTATAACGCTATCTCTACTCTTTCTAGCGCAGTAGATCCTATTACCTAATCTACTTAATTACTAGCGGCGTTAGGATATTATAGATGCTAGGAGGTAGGAATAGTATTAACTCTAGTCTATACCCGAATTTAACGCTATACCTAGAAGAGGCTATTTCTTTCCTATATTTATTATATTAACTCTTAACTATTTACCTAATCCTCTCTATAACGCGTAGTAAGTTACCTTAGGAGGTTATAAAGTAGTCCTTTAAGACCTTATATATTCCTTTAATAGGTAAGCTTATAATTATATTATAGTATTAGTAATAAGAAGTCTACGCTACTATCTACTTAGTACGCGTAAGGTATTAGTTCTCTCTTAGATATCTATAGAGCTCTTGCTAGTAGCTATAATCTTTAAGTAGTTTATCCTACTTAAACTAGAACTCTAGTAGTCTTTTTGCGTAGATAAGCTACTCTAGTTAGTTTAAGGAGTAATTTAGTTACAGAAACGCTTTATTTAAAGTATTCTAGCCGCTAGAGTAGGTATACCTAAGTCTAACGCTTTATAAACGCAGCTCTATATTTAGTAATCTTCTACTTCTCCTCTTTTATCCTACTATTAGTGTCTGGCTAGGCCTATTAGGCCTTTACCTAGACGTTCTTATTAATATACTATACGTATAAGAGTTAAGGAACTCCTAGGAGTAGCGAGCGAGCTACTATCTTTAATACTTCCTCCTAATCGCTAATAAATACTTATAGTTATTATATCCCTATCTTAAGGAGGAAGTTCGCGATTACCTAATAGTAGTCTACTTACGTCTTATTACTAAGGAAGTAGAAGGCTATAGAGAAGAAGATCTATAGACTAGTACAGCTAAGTATATATAATAGTAGGAGCTTATACTTATTCATTTAGTAGGTATAATCTATTAAGAGTATATCTAGGTTAGCGAGAAGTAGGTTAACCTACTTCTAGTAGGCGAAGAAGAGATTTTATATATAGTTATTATCGTCCTTCTTAATAGTAAATATCTAGTCTACTATAAATAAGTCGTCTAGTAATATCTCTATTAGACTTCTCCTATTTAAGTATTTCTCCTAAATTACCTTCCTCTTACCCTAGATATTAGTTATAGAGACTAGTATATCTTAGTCTTCCCTTTAAGTTATAGCTAGTATTTATATTAGCTGCGCCCTAGTATAGGTTATTAACTTAATTACTTCTTTCTATACTAATATACGCCTGCGATAAATATTATATATACTAGGGTTAATAGATTAAGGGTAATTATAATACTTATCCTAAACCTCTAGCTTCTACTAGTTATTATACTTTACCTTAAAGATAATAAGCTTAAAGAGATATCCTATTAACCGTGTACTTATACTTAGTATCTTTACGCTTAACTAGTAGTTTCTAAATTAATTATAGTAATAGTAATATCGTGTTTTAATATTAGAATTATAAGGTTTACTCCGCTTAAGGATAAACCCGTAGCTAAGTTATATGCTATAAGTCTTAAGGGCTTTATATATTTCTTTATAGGAGTCGTAAATAAGATCTAGAGGAGGCGTAATATCTTCTATACTAAGATAAGATAACTAATAATAACCTTAATACCATAGTCGCCTGTGCATAATTCTGCGTGTGACGAAGACGCGCCGTTTTCGTACTGGTGTCGCGTTCATAGATTACGCGCTAGGCTAGGTTGAGTAAATAATTTCCACTAGTACTAGCGCGGGGGACAAATCTCAAAGGGTGGACAAATCTCAAAAACGGGGGGACAAATCTCAGCAGCCTAACCAATAACGGTTATAACCAATAACGGTTATAATAACTGGTTAAAGTGCCCCATGTATGGTCGAGATATACTGAACTCGATGGGAGTGAGAAGAAAATGGTTGAGGGGAAGACTGGCCCTACAGAGGAACCCCATGTCTAGAAGATGACATCACCCCGCAGGTCCGCCCTCGGAAAACTCCTCTCATTCCTCGGACTAGGTATATGAGCTCATCTATCCCCGGCGCCAGCAATGATACGGGCTAACCTAGTCGGGCTCCTCCGCCGACAACATCCTCAACGTCCACCGCACTCTCACAATCTCCAGCAGCGACAACGCGAGAAAATGTTCAAAAGCCCACACAAACAAACCCTTTTTTAGGAACGTCCATTCCGCATCGAAAACATCCTCGAGCACATGAAACACATGCTCAGTGGTGGTGTCCGGTATCCACGGATCGAAGTGTGAGTGAATGCAAGGCTCGAGAAGCCGCGACTCACAGAGGAATAATGGACGATCGTCTAATGTAGGCATATGCAATGATGAAGTCCGCGGCCCTTGGGCAGGTACGGTGAGATCTGGGGACTTGAAATTAGCGTGGTCTAAAGGAAGAGGCATGAAGTGCGTGACTAGGATTTATCATGAAGCGACTTACCGAGTGATTCGAAAGAATCTCTACAAGACGACATAGACGTGTCAACGAACTGTGCGCCTATATGACTGATATCGAAAGCGGCGTCTGCGCCGAGAAGACCATCCTGCAAACTTTGTGTGGTGTTCGGTGAAATAATTTGACTAACATAAGATGGGTCAAGGTTCTCATCGCTAGCATGAGCGAAGGGGAGAAATAAGTGATTACTTTCGCAAAGTAGTCAGAGACTTGTCAGGAGAATATATAGGCTCACAAAGAATGAGGAATGACTTCGATGAAGAGCTGACATACGGTAAGAGTGGCGAGCTGGGAATCTCAGAGTTGACCAGCGTTGAAGAGGATTGAATCATCTTGTGTAATGGCTGACGATGAACGCCCCTTAGGACGACAACGAGAGCTCAATTCAAGGGAGATGATAAGACATTCAGATATAGTCGAAAGTCCTGATAATGGAAGTGAATAGGAAGAGACAAGTGTCCATACATGAATTCTAGTAGTCCAGATGAATCCAAGATACCGTGCACTTTAACCCTTACTCAATTGCAAGGCCCCAACAACCAGGCTGAACCATCGTAAGTTGGTCTCAGGGCATCTTCGTGGTCTTTCCTCCGCTCCTGCATACCTTGGAAAGCGTCGTCGATTCAAAAACCACCATGCTTATAGTCGGCTCCGGCACCTGAAGCAGTGGTGTCACACGCGAAATGCTTACATCTGCATTTCCACATCTTTCGTCTTAGCCTCTACTTACGACAACTAGAAACTTATGACTCGGCTTCTACTGGCTCAATTGCCCCTATCAACTTTCAAGGCGACCAGCGAATGGTGAGTGAGAAGGTATCGCCGATCCTATAGACCGGTGAGGACTG
Source organism: Pyrenochaeta sp. MPI-SDFR-AT-0127 (assembly GCA_020747015.1). Lineage (NCBI taxonomy): Eukaryota > Fungi > Ascomycota > Dothideomycetes > Pleosporales > Cucurbitariaceae > Pyrenochaeta > Pyrenochaeta sp. MPI-SDFR-AT-0127. Next base: position 3,632 of record JAGTJM010000152.1, on the reverse strand, counting down.
GATGATAATGACTAAATATAGTTTTTACGTCGGTGGTTTAATTCCGGGGTTTACTTCGAGGGTTTACTTCGGGGATTTACTTAGGCGCGATGTCTTAGGCACGACGCGCTTCAAGGATGATGACACTTACTCCAACCGCAACCTTCGGTCTGGGTCTCCGTTTAAGCGAGTGGCTGACATCCGCGGAAGCTTTGACGAGGGTTAAACAGGTTGCGCATGTATGCGGCAGCCTTGGTATATAGAGATCTCCTGCTAGGGAAGGTTGACCGTTGCGGTTCTAGGGATCCGTGTTCTACCATGTGCTAGGACTGCGAAGGACAACACACGAAACTTGACTCAGATCTCCTCTTCACCGAGCCATAATGGACTATCAATGGAGCCATTTGATGTGCCATGCCCTTGCACCTCCCTAGACAGTCTTACCGCATCCGACTTGATGTCAGCGAATTGAGACGATGATGGCCTTCTAATCCCCGGTGGTAGTGTGCCGTTCTTATTGGCGTTCCAAATGTTGCCTTCCGTGCATACCCATTATCCAATATCTAGATGTTTCACACCTAGTGAGGCTCTTTCCAGAACACGGGGATTATACTCATGACTGTTAGCCAGTAAACGCAGCACATCACATCCTAGGTCCTGACATCGTAAGATGCCCAGCCATCCCGTCTGAACTAGGCGTCCCTCGAACGTTATTTGAACTGTACGAACAATGTCGGCTTTGCCACATGCTGGATCTTCTCAAAGATCCCCTTTCATCAATGGCTTACATGACACGTGCAAGGCCAAGCCTCACAACCGCATTAGAGCATCTCCGACATCCTCTGCTGAGCCTACCAGGATGTCCCCACAAATATCAGTGGCCAACGGAAGATCGTGGTAAAATCGCCTAAGCCCCTGATCTCCATGGGCTCAAGGTCAGACTAGCCCCCGAGCTCCGATGGCAGCCTCAACTCTGAGACGCACTCCCACAGCACCATTACCTCCGGCTCAGCCAGCAGCACCGCCAAAATGCCGCACAAGAAACCTAGTGCAAAGGTCCTCGAAGCCCAGCACATTGAGAACACAAACAATCGCGCCAAGATCAACACAGAATGAGCAATCCGCAAGCGCTGCCGCTGCTCCCGATCGCGGAGGGAGAGACACGAACCCAGAAGTCGGGTTGCTCATTGCGAACCTAAAGAAGACCATAAAAAAGCAAATCAGCATCATTACGAACCAGAACAGCGTTATCGATAGCTTCAAAGCTGACCCAATCCCGCTCACTGAAAGGCTACCAGGACCTCGATTCCTGCATAATCGGCAACAACAGCACCACTCAACTAAGTCGCCGACGCCCAGCGGCGCATATATGAGTCTATAGATCGTAACAGGTATCCCAATTTAGGTTGCAGATGATCTCACCCTCCTATCCCCAACGAACACATCGTTCCTCACGAACCCAGAAATCTTCGCCATTCATGACGATTGCGCATTTCCTACCTCACCCGCGTTCGTAAATCCGGATGACTCGCGAAATCACTCGTAGCTACAGATATAGGAGGCAGAGCCGTTTGATGAGAAGGATGAGGTTGTGGTTTGTTGGCGAATATCCGTGGGATGATGGGTCAACGAGCCGTGAGAAAGGGATGCAGAGGATTTTTGCGAAGTTAAAGGTCCTGCAGCTGCTGGTGAGTTACTGTGTGACAGACGTTTGGGGCGGAGAAGATATTGGGAGCGCGGACGTATCTTGAGTGGGAGTTGGATGAAGGAGAGTCGGCTGTGTTCAAGTTGACGCCGAGGAATAGAGCTTCAGTTGCGTTTGGATGTGGATACAGAAATCCGCCGCGCAGTACAACCCATGGAAATAGACTTAAACTCATATCAGGCCCAACACGCTCAGCCCCTTTCCTCGTCCAACACGGGATTCCGCATTCAGCTCGCCTTCCGCTCCATGCGAATGGAGCAATTCAATTATCGTGCTCCGTTCTCTAGAATCGAGTTTTGACGCCGAGAGTGCGATTTGTAGTGGAGTCCCAGCTTCTTTTGCGCCTATGTTGACGTCTGCACCCATTTCGAGAAGATACTTCGCAATTGGGTATGCTCCTGGAGTTTTGATTGCCAGATGTAATGGTGTCTCGCCGTTTGTATTCGCCGTCTCGATCGAGACACCAATTTCTACAAGGAACTGCACATTCTCCATTCTCTTCCCTAACACCGCAGCATGAATTGCATCAAAATATTGATTTGGCGCTTTTCTCACTACCTCCGCGCCATATTCCGAAAGCAGCTGCATAGCATCTACCGACAACTCGAACGCAGCTCTGATGATCAGGAACCCAAATTCGGGATCTTTAACATTGGGATTTGCGCCCTCCAGAGCATCCTTTCAACATCGGCAGGTGAGGTGGTGCGCAAGATGTGGCAGAGACCCCAGTCGATAGCGACTCTTTGGTCTTGGGACAGTTCTTTCCGCTTACTTTTCGCGATGGCGATTTTATCGGATGTGATGGCTTGGCAGGGAAGTGAGACAACTGAACTGAGTGTCGTGGAAGCCGCGCAAGATGCAGGTTTCTCGAAGTTCCGTGTCTGAATGACAGTATGCGGTGATCCATTTCGGGGAAGGCTGCGCGATTTCTTGGGCTTTGACGGTTTGGAAGATTGGCTACGGCTGCCTGAGGTAATGCTCTCAGTATAGAATGTGTCACGCGAGAGATTTAGCTCTTGATGATGTTTCTCGCTCAAAATTTTCCTTAGATTGTAGATGTTGATGTGTTTGGGGCCATCGCTGGGTCGCTGCACGGTATATGAGGAGACATTCGTAAGCCATGCTCCGATTCCCTTTGTCATTGTGGACTCGGGAGAGTGTATATGAGTTGGATGACGATCTCCGCTTTGGTGCGCGTCATCTGAAGAAAGTTCGAGTGGTTCAGATCTCTTTCGATGCCTAACCTCATCCCCATCCATCATCTCGAGCATGCTTTCAGTGCTCGTTTTGAGCTTATCTAACGATAAAGACAGTGTTAGAAGATTCTCTCTGTCAAGATCCTCAATGCGTTCTCTTTCTAGATCATTCCTCGTCAGGAGGTCGGAAAGTAAATTACCGGTGTTGTCGAAAGTCGGGGATCTTAGGGATGTTCTATCGGTGAAGCTTACGCATATCAGTATAACTATAGAACACACGTACAATATACTCACATTGAGACGTGATCGAGAGCCAAATCAAGAACAGATCGCAGAACCTCCAAATCCCGCTGCAGGAACGGCAGATCACCGTTTCTAAAACGTTCCCAATCTTCGTTCTGCGTACCGCTAGCAATTAACCTCACAACAGCCTTGTGCAACTCTTCGCTTGAAGTTGAGCAATAGTCCAAGATTTCAGACACAGCTTCTAGGAGAGATGTTGGAAAGATTACGCCGGATGGCGAGAAATCATCCTGCGCAATTTCGAGGCATGTCTTCATCGCGAGAAGTTCGGAATCGACCACATTTATGGTATGTCTCGAGTCACGGACCCGGCGTGCGAAGCTGCCAGCGTCGGTAATTATCTGCCATCCAGTAGCTGGTTAGAAAATGTCTAGAAAATGGTAGGTTTGAAAAACCATGCCTTAGAAATTGCGGTACTCAAAGCAACACATCTAGCGGCGATGGTGCTA
>JAGTJM010000151.1:0-22771 GCA_020747015.1 Pyrenochaeta sp. MPI-SDFR-AT-0127 | reverse complement strand
TATCTATAGCTTAATACTAAATCTAAGTATATTTAGACTACTATTCCTTAATACTTTATAACTACTAAAGTACTAAATATATAATAAGCCTATTAGTTAGAGGTTATAGTACTATTTAACTTCTAAATTAAATATATACTAGGCGTAAGTAATATAAGGGTAGATATCCTAAGTTAATATAAATAGGAGTAGATAGTATTAAAGCTATATAAAAGATAACTACTTATATATCTTACTAGGCTCTAAGAGGTTATATACTTATATTAACTCTAATCTAGTAGTAAACTACTTAAAGGACTATCCTCTATAAGGGTTAACTATTTTAGTAATTACTCTTCTTTAAGATATTATAAACTTAGACTTCTTAGAACTAATTAAGACTCTTCTCTAAGAAAATTAGAAATCCTTTATAGAAAAATAAGAAACCCTACTAAAGTAGTATTAGATAGAGAATAGACTCCTACTCTATAGAGATTAACTTTATATACCTACTAACTCTATACTTTATACCCGCCTTATTAGAGAAATCTATAACTAGATCTCCTCTACCTACTCTAGTACCTCTAAGATATATTAGCTCCTATCTTACTATTATTACTAGAAAGGTATAGGCGCTACTTATAAATACTATATAAGAAACTATATCCCTTACTAATAAGGTTATCTAAGATAGAGCTAACTCCCTAGCTATCTATAACTACTCCTATTCCTAATAGACTTATATAATATCTATATATTAACTTTAAGGAGTTCTCTAAGACTACTCTAGATATAATTAGTAATAGTTATTATTAATTACTTATCTAAATAGGCTATTACTATCTCTTACTATAAGACTATTAATACTTAAGTATAGCTACCTATTTATCTAATAGATCTACTATTTTAGGTATACGCCTAAGAGTATAGTCTTAGATTATAGCCCTAGTTTATATCCTAATTCTAGTCTAAATTCTATTAGATTATAGGTTTAAGGTAAAACTATCTATAGCCTATTATAAATAAATAGATAGATAAATAGAGATTATAAATAAATACTTAGATTAAAGGCTAAGCCTTTATATCCTACTATTAGGATAATTAGAGTAAACTATTACCTATAATTAATAGAGCTTAAGTTATATTATTATATAATATACTTAGAATAATACTATATTAAGTCCTATTTAGCTCTAAACTATACTAGATTAGGATTAGGCCTAATCTACTAAGTAAACCTCCTCTAAGATACTAAATAATAAGAGGCTTTACCTTACTACTTATATATATAATATATAGTAAGAAGTAAAAAAGAATATAGAAAAGGCTTAAGACTAAATAAGATCTATTATTAATAGCTATTATAAGCCTATTAACTAGGTTATAGATAATAAGGTCTATCTATTAATAAAGAACCTTATAACTAGCTACCTTAGCTAAAAACTATCTAAATAGTAGGAAGGTCCTTTTAAGGTACTTAAATAAGTAGGCTACTCTTATAGATTAAAACTTCTATATAGCTTAAAAATCTATAATATCTTTATACTAGATATCCTCTATAAAGATCTTCTAATCCTCCTAAGGTAAGAGCTCTAAAATACCTAGTATACTAATATAAGGTATTAAGAAATAGGAGGTAGAAGAAATCCTAGTAAGTAAGCTCTACTATTTAAAACTAAAGTATAAAGTAAAGTAGGTTAGATATAACCTAGACCTAGTTTAGTATAATACCTTAAACTTTATAGGTATACCCTATAAGCTTTAGAACTTCTATAATAAGTATCTAAATTAGCTAAGACCCTTAAAGAGTCTATATAAATAGATTACTATTTAGAAGAAGAGTATTAAAGATCTTATAGTACTTATAGATAATTAAACTAAGTTTAGAAAGATAAATAGTATTATACTATAGAAGCTCCCTATAAAGCCTAGTATAACTACTATAATAAGAATCTATCTTAGAGTCCTTTTAGATCCTAATATTTCTATTAAAAGTTAGTCACTAACTTACTATCTAATAGAGTAGTAGAAACCTCCTCTTCTAACTCTCTAGTAACTAATAATAGTATTACCCCTATATTTCTTCTATAAGGCTTCTAACCCTATTACGCGTAGCTAGACCTAAGGGAGGAGATACTAATATACCTACTACTACGCTTATTACTATAACTAACTAAGTAACTATACTAGTTAACTTAGTTAGTTTAGCCTCTATAGCCTAAATCTCCTCTATCTACTTCTTCTAGTAACGGTAAGTAGTATATAGTAGCTTAATAGTAGTTAGGCTTTTAATCTACGTAGTTACTACCTATACTATAGTCCTAAGCTATAATACTACTAAAACTATAGTAGCTATTATATCCTCTAGCTTCTCCTCTACCTCCTCTCCTAACTCCTTAAACTCTATCTACTTCTTAGTAGTAGACCTATAATTAAGGGTAGCCTCTAGCTCCTTATACTCCTAACCTATATATAAGGGAACTAGGTAGTAAACCTTATTATCCTATATATAATATATATACTTCTTAGATCTCTCTAAGGGGAATCTAAACTTAATATTTTTATTATAGGCTAAAGCCCTTATAGTATATATATAAATAACCCTATAGGCTATAAGTAGAGCCTTAGGGGTATAGGAATAGGTATTATAGGTATAGCTAAGTAATAGTTAGCTAAGAAATAGTATTAGATAGGATTTAGGTATAGGCTCTTATAATAGAAAGTAGTATATAAAGGAGAGGAAATAACTATAGTAGATAGGATTATTTTAATTATACTAATAAGTAAATAGCTAACTTAAGGTAAAGGTAACTTAGACCTAAGGTAAGTATAGAATTAAGGTTAGCTCTAATTTAGATCTAATTTAGAATAAACTTAAAATCTATTAAGAAAGATATTTAAGAGTACTATATATTACCTTTCTAGCTCCCTAAGAGATAGGGACTATCTCTCCTAAGGAGGGGGGTAATATAATAAATATTATATAGAAATAGAGATATATACATATTTCTATAAGAGGGGAGATTTATTTAGATAATATTAGACCTACCTCTAATACTATCCTAATTAGGCCCTATTATCCCTATTCCTCTATATATAAGTATAGCTCTTTAGTAGTAGATAGTAGGATAAGTTCTTCTTATCCTTTTATACTAGACCTATAGAAATAGAGGTATTCTTAGTTATCTACTATAGTATATACTCTTATATACCTTTAAGTTATACTTAGATCTATTTTAGAACTCTTTATTACCTATATTATTATAGTAGTCCTTATTATAGATTCGTAATACTAACACGTTTAGAAGACGTTATAAAGAGGATCCTAATATAATAGCTTACCTTAAGCTTAGGTATACCTTTGACCCTATCCTTATTATCTATATAGTATTAGTAGGCAGCCTGCACGATAATTAGCTTAGAAATAACGTATATTAAGCATAATTATACTAGTTTTATAGAGCCTAGATATATTAAGAACGAGTTATTATTATATTATAGCAGCGTTGGTAGTGTTATAGAGAGGAAATAAAAGCGTTGGTGGGGTTATCTTTGGTGTGGTGGCCTTACCTAAGATTGGTTAGCCGAAGTTTTAGCGTGGTGGAGTTACCTACAACCACAATGTAGAGGAGTGCGCGTGATAGACGTGATAGACGCGAGTTTTATGTGCTGCGCCACTCGGTGGTGGTGCTCTGCTCGGTCGTGAGCCACGGTAATCGAAACATTCAAAGATTTAATATCGATTATTGATTGTACGGTTTCCCCGTACGAGTGAACTCGACCCTAGGTGTTTCTTGGCGCGTCACTCTGAGCATCCTTTATCTACTTCCATTCTACTTCTATGGCTGGAATGACAAAATCGTGCGGTTCCCATATCGGCACGTACGAATTTATTGTTGCCGTGTTAACACCATCCCATTCAACTAGATAGTGGGTTCAATTGCCCTTCAGAATTCCTGTCGCAGCCCAGAACGTCTCGCTAACCGGGCTACGATCTCGCTCAGGTGAACGCACTGGGACAGGCAGGCTGCATTGTTCGACGTCCTTGGTTTCGGGTGAGAGTTTTCGAATTCCGCTTCCGCTTGTTCGCCGTTGGATTTGAAGCCATTTGTAGGAAGAGATCAGATAAGAGAGTAGATTCATAAGACATTCGAAATCGGTTCTGCGCCATTAAACGGTTATGGTTAATGCTTGTTCAATTTCACGTTATTACTAACACAGTTACTACTAGCAACATGTGCTTTCTAGGTTCAAACAGACTCTAGAAGCGTGATAGCGTGCGAGGGCTCTTCATCGGTCGGCGTTAAGGCGGGCGGCGTGATGTGCTGCTGCCGCATTAGAAGAACTTGTGGCCAAGACATCATAGCTCATTGCGCGACTTACGAAAGTGAGGAACGGTCATGATTATAGTACTGGTTCGCTTTGACTTTGTAGCGGCGCGGTTGCCAAGACGACAGGGCAGATTTGCTAACGGCGCAACGAAATTAAGCCGAAATAGAGGCCTCTTCTGCGCTGCGCAATCTGGATAGATATCTGTAGGTCCCGTTTTGAATCCCGTCGTAGAGTTGTGATTGAGGTTGATCGTGCATCATAGTATGATTTGGGAGTGTGGAACTATGAAGTAGAGTGCGCGGACGCGCAAAGGAACAGCTGCACGTTGACACTTGGCGGTGACCTGCGCTCATCTAGCTCCGGGCTCAATCACATTTTCTGGCACTACCATATCAACCTTAAGAATGATTGGGCAAATTCTTCGCGTCTTTCTCGATTAAATGCTTCTCCTCGCTTGTAGATCCTTAGGTGAACGCAGCTAGGCGAACTGACTAAGATTTCACCGCTAAACCCAATGAGTACTATTACCCGTGGCCACCTAAAACTAAAGCTCTCTGGCATTTAGCGCGATGATGCGCTTGGTTATTGGTCTCTTGTATTTATAGATGATATTCGAGAGCTGTTGTTGAAGTACACGAACGCTGCGGGAGCTTGGGCGGTTGAGAATCGTTCATAGCCATGCGAACGGCGATGGAACATGGAAGCCTCTTTGGAACTTCCTCTTCCAGGCATCGATTTTCAACGCATATTTGCTCACTTTTTGAGACCCAGAAGACGGTGAGAACGTCCATTGCGCCCCAAAGAGAATCCCGACTGAGGCTTTGGGAGCAGCTCTTTGGACGCTTAGATGGCGTTGATGGACGCCATAGACGAGTAAAGCCTCCTTAAGCTGAGATTCCACGCGAGGAAAATCAATAAAAAAGGGTTAAGGTCCAAGGGAACTGCAGTGAATGCATGGTTAATATGCGCATATCAACGCATATTCGAAGGCCACTTACAGAGCGTACTGTCAACATTCGACCACCAAGGCCAAGGTGGGGCTGTGGGCTGTAGGCTGTATAATCTAAATCTTTATGAAGACATTTTCTTAAAAAATCACTGAAATCCGGTGACAAGAAGTAATTACATTTGATGAGGAAATTGGGCTCGATTTAAGTCGCGCATTCGTCGCGATTTGGGTCTAAAACACTAAGATTGTGCTGCAAATCGATTTTACATGAGTGCGAATAGCCTCATTCAAATTTCACAGCATATACGACCCCAAAATACCACGTCTTGGTTGGACTATCGCGACTGTTCGGCTGCAAATAGTCGCAGCTGACTTTGGTGTTCTGGCTCCTGTCACTATTGTTGTTGCTCTCAGGCTCTCCATAGATTGAGAGCATATCCAGCATACGAAGGAATATGGAGGTGAGTTGAGAACTCTAGTCTACTTCGATTGACACTGGCTCAGTCTTCCTCAGAGTATCCCACAAGCTTTTATACCCTTCGAAGTTAGCAATCTGCCATATAGTCAATCCATTCGCGATGTCGCGTACATCAGCGCAGTAATCGATGAGCAGCTGAACGACAGCAAAGAAGCTAGGCGGATACTCGGCGCCCCATGAGGGGTTCCATGAGCGAAACAGAATTCGAAGTGGCGAGGCGTCTTCCCAAACGCTGCAGTTCTGTAGACCACCAACATGCATAGCCTTTGCATTCGGGTCCATTCCGTTCTCGAGGAGTAGCCGCACGATTTCTGGAGACACCCGGTGACTGGTCTCATAACGCGCTCTGTATATACCCACGGCAATGTGCAACGTGTTGATAGTCGGTAGCGTTTCGTCCGGATCTGGCGGCACGGAAGAGGTGACGGAATATGGTGCTGTAGTCTCTACTGGCCACCTCAGGTTAGACCATTGATGTCGATAGGTTCGCACTGCTTTATGAAACGTCGTCCAGCCAGTATAGTCTGCAGACCCGACGTTAGATCCGAGCATAATAAGCCCATGCGCTAGGGTCAGATTGCCTTCACTGACAACATGGAAAAGGAGCGTGTGACCGTTGCGATCATACGTCTCATAGGCTCCAGAATGACCAATCGCGGCAACAAAACCTTCGAATCACTCTTGGTCGCTTTATGGCATTGTGCCAGACTCTCGGAGAAATTGGTAAGCCAATGGTCGTGTGATATATCCTGAATGGCGTACTGAACGAGGATAGCCAGATTGTCTAGCTTTCCACAGAATAGTACAAGATAAAATGAATCGAATCCGTTGTCTCGATGCATATAAGGATCTGCGCCGCCGTCAAGGAGAGCGACAAGATATGTTCCGTCTTTGATGCCTCTCTCCGCGGCGAACTGTATTGCTGTCGATCGACGGTAGAAATCTTGAAGATTGATATCAATTCCGAAGGCGGAGAGCTCCTTCATTAATGCGTGCACGTAGCGGACGCGAGGACATGATTCGCATCCAAAAACGTCGATTTCGTCCTCGTCCCATTCATACAGTTTCTGTGCAGCCTGCACAGCGGACATGCTGACAATCAAACTGCCGTCCATGGGGAAAACGCCGCCAGCTTCAATGGCTATTCGAACAAGCTCAGAGAAACCGTAGCCTGCGGCGACCAATTCACCCGAAAGGTCTCCATCGCAGCTGAATGGAGCTTGAGCAGCGCGGAGAGCCTGGGCGAGGATCCAGTTGCGATTTCTGATCGCCAGCGTGAATGCAATGGTATTTGTAGCTGTCTCAGCTGCAAGCACCCGCGGAGGTGAGATACGAAGCACCACTTTGGCCATCACTTCAACGAGTTCCAATGTTGTCTGGCACGCGTCATACTTTTCTGAGTATCGCAGCAATTAACGTCACCTACTCATGATTGCCTGGCTAGATAGTCTTTAGCTGGCCTCTCCTCTCTGACCCTATTATGATAAGCTGAGTCGTACTCTTGCCTATTATAAAGCCAGTCGTATGAAAGTTATAAATATCCTCATTATAGATTTGTACTTAGCCTTGGTCTACTCTATACACTTAAACTACCTCCTAATTAAGACTCGATCCTTGCATAATGCTCTCTGCCTATCTTACGCTCGATTAAAATGCGTTGTGAGACTGCCTGTACGCTTGACAAAGTTGCGCGGCCAGTGGACGCCAACGCGACCTGCGCCGCGCGCAGCGAGCAGCTTATCAGCCATATCACGCACAGCTGCGTACGTAGGCACAGCCCGAGTTAGTCTAGTTTCAGTATATGTCAAAAATAGCCTCCTCTTCGAGTTTAGTGAGCTTCTCTGAGTTGGGCTGGCAATCGCGTCGGGCAGCCATACCAGCGCATCGGTGGTAGAGAGTGGCATCTGGTACGTTAAAGGTAGCAGCAGCACGGTATCTACTCTGAATCTGACCATTCTTAATAGAGGGTATAGCAAGCTGGCTATCAGATTCTTTTGAAGACATCTGAGTTGCACTGCGTTGAGAGAATTGAAGTTTATAGGAGAGAAGTGCGCAAAGTTGGTGGGGCCCGTCACCCACTTGTATTCGCCACTCGCTTGCAAACCACGTTACTCCTTTCTCTAAGATATTACCACAATTATTATCGGTAAAGAACATTCTGTAACTTCACACATATAAATAACAGGATCCTCTTCCAACTAATCTGGCCACAATTATCTTAAAATTCGCAGTATACCACCGGATGTTGTCTGTAGATAATTGGACCTCCACCACAGTTCTCGGTAATTTGCTGTGCCCTTACATCGTGACAGGTAAATGGTTTCTCATTACACCAGACCGCTCCAGCATCAGTCCCATCATTTTTGTACCGACAATCTGTATCTTTCATCCTGAAAGGAGGATCACTTTCTGGTGGGTAAGTACCTCCTGGTAAGGGTTGGTTATCAATGTTAGCGTTTCGGGATTCGCTAAATATTCTCCACATAGCAGTTGTTTCTTTGTGGCAAATTGGAGACTCGCCCTTGTTGGTTTCGAAGAAGAGTAACGAGTTGGCGTTCATTACAGGGCCGTTAGCACCGTCCACACGTGCGTTTTGCATGATGGTCAATGTCTTCTCAACATGTCGAGATGGATCAGGTTTGCCAATTTTCGGCATTTCGCACGCAGCCGTGTTCCCGCTCTTATCATGGCACCTGATGTAATCATCATTGCTTGTTGCCTTTTCGTAATCCTTGTTGCACACATGTGACCACCAAACTTCCTGAGCAAACCATCGGTAACCCTCGGCATTATTTGACTCATCTGAAAGACTGTCTTTGATGTCGCGCGCTGCCAGTGGCCCATATGATTGTTGGCCCCAGAGGTCTTGAGTATTTTCCGTAACCCGCAGAGCTTTCCAGAAAGAGTCCCTCATAATGGCTTCAACAACATTAGCAAATCAAATAGCTATGCTAAAGCAAGATAACTTACGTGACTTCGTGCAGAAGTATGCCGCCTAGACTGCTCATCTTGCCACTCACTACTTTCTCCAGACTTTCACACCTCGTCTCTCGAAACGCCGGGAACTTGTATCCTAAGTCGCAAATCCTTATTATGGCGCCAAAATCATCATCTCCAGGTAGATTTGATGGTTCGTCACTTTCCAAGTTCAATAAGAATGAAAGAGTACTTTCCGGGTTTTCTTCGCATTGTTCTCCCTCTCCTTGGTTCCTGTTCCTGAATGTAACATATTGAAAAATGTTCGATCCACCGCCTGGATTGGTATTACCCGGATCATTTTCATCCTGCGCACCTATGAGTGTCTGTAATATAGCTTTGATTTTATCCTTCTTGTTGTTATTGAAGTAGTGCTATTGAAGTGGTGCGAGAGGATGGCATCCCATCTCCCTGTATCGGTTTTCCTGTGTATCTTGGCAGCTAACTGCAGCATATCCTGTCATCCTTTCTCGGCTTTTGCGCGGTTTTCTGCCGCATTCGGCGCTGAATTATCCCAATCCCACTGTACCGCTGCTCTCTTAACACTGGTTCCGTTAGAATATGCTCAATAGTCTCAAGATTTGTCTTTTGTTTCTGCCCAAGTTGACACCATCTGAATATCTCTAGGCCGAAAAAGGAGGTAAGAACTGCACCGAAATGACTTTGACTTCAGGACCTTCGGCTCGGCGACCAATTATAGCCAATAATCAATGAGGAAAATAGCAGAATGAACAACTATCGAAAGGAAGAGAAAGCTTACAGCGATCGTGTCTGGACTTCGCCTTCCCCTATAGGTAGAGCGTTTGAGCATCGGGCGAGTACAATACAGGCGACTAAGCTGTACTGAAAGATTCCAGAATACATTTCAGACCAGAAAGAGCGGTTGTTAGAGGAGTGATGGATGAAGAAGAAGAAGAAGAAGAAGAAGAAGAAATTGTCGAAGAACTGATGCTGATTGTTTAGTTGTTGATACTTCAAAAGACCGTAATTTGCCTCATTTTGTAGACACAGATGCTCTCTGTGCCACATCCCTTGATCATGATTCATCCATCAGTCCATCTGTAGGTTCTCCGCAAGGCAGACTTCGTACGTCACGTATGTCGTATTGTGGCCGTCTCTCATCATTTACGCCCTTCTGGCTGCCCCATTGGTGTGTGTTGGCGCTGTCTCCAGGCTGTAGTGGCTTTTGTTGAGCACTGCTAAAAATAGTTGATGCTTATGCTGGGTGCTAGATAAAACCAACCCAAATTGTGTTTCTATGCCTCCACCAGCTGTCTTGGCCTATGAGTCGTACTGCTATAAATGGCATTGATTCATGTGATTGATCTCTTGATTGGGGTCTGATATTATCTGGTCATGCTGGCTTTCTGTGCCTTCATTACCTTGTATTGGTAACTATGTCTAGGGTTACCAGGGGCTACTATAGCTACAGGGATGGTAAGGCTGAGGAGGCGTGGCGAGTTAGCGTGACCGCAGCCAATCGCATGGGGGCCGTTGCCCAAAGCTGCGGTGTAGCTTGTGATAATTCTCGTTATCACCTGGGTATGTGTCATGATCGCGCACTGTATGAAACTGTGCCGCTAAGATGCAGAAATTCTGCGCCTCAAACACCGACCCGAGAATGACGTCATGAAAAGAGGGATCGTATTGTCACTATCACTGTAAAGGAGTTGGCTCAGGTTTGAACAGAGCCTTCCTCAAATAATATTGCACTCGTGTAAAGAAATTAACCTATTCTTTAATCATTCATATCTTCTCATATTACAATGGCTGCACTTACACCAACGATGGATTTGGTCCAATCTACAGTCCCCCAACTCATCTCCATCTGCATCTCAACTAGCGCCCATACTCTGGATCTCTCTCTCGACACACCATTCACAATAACCTTAAATTTGACACTTCAATCTACAACTCCTATTACGTTCAATAAGCGATCGTCAAGTCTCTTCGATAAAACCCTCTCTCGCCAGGGTTTAACCTTCACAAACATCAGCACTGGGAAACTGGTTCCTAGGGCAAAAATTTATGTATCTTACTTGAGTAGCGATGGCCTTCCAAGGGAAGAAGATAAAGAAGAGTGGGTTACACTGTTTCCAGATCAAGATTATGTCCTCGAAACAACATTCAAGCCCCTGGATGGTGACACGTCAAAATGGCCAAAGGTTGCGGGATTCAAAGATGGACAAATATACGAGATCGGTGTGAGCGAGGAGGCAGGAGTACGAACGTGGATAGAAGGGGGTTTGGAAGATATCTTAGAGATGAGGAAGTCGAACTTGATACCTAACGTTAGAAAGCAGGCAATCGGGTTCGAAGTAAGAGAGACGAAGATATTTGAAGTGAAGAGACCGGATCTAGATGGGAGTTTGAACTGGCCTATAATCCCTCATTCTGATCCTAACAAAAGGTGGATAGTGTAGGCTATGTTTCATTTTAGTTTCGTGCTAGTATACTGCTTGGACAACAGTATATCACTCTCTTCTACCCTCCAACCATTGTGTCAACTCAATCGCAAATAAATACCGTCCATCCTCAAGCTCCGCAAGTACTCCAAAATTCCATGTTCCTCTCTCGATAAACATAGCCGGGATCATATAGTCCGTTAGGATATCATTCATGTTCCCAGCAGTCAAGTGAGCCATATAATTGCCTGTGGTATCGCGAATAGAGACATGAGCAAAGGTTTGAAATGCGATCGTGCGAAGCGGTATTGTGTACTCTCTGGGAGGAAGCTCTTTACCGCTCGGCAGGACTACACAGAGAGATATTTTAACGGTCGCATTAGCAAGGAGTTTGTCCAGATTCTCAGCGTCGTCTACTTTAGAATCTAGGATATAGCCGCGGAGGAGGGTGAAGAAGTATTTATCCCTAGGAAGCAAGTAAGTTAGTTGACAAGCGTTAAAGAGATAAATGGATTACGATGCGTACATTTCCCACGGAGTGGGTGCAATCTCGAGGAATTCAATGTTGAATAACTGTTCAGACCTGGGGATCGGACCGTATGTAGCGTTGTTGTGGCCAGGGACGCTGAGGTTGCTGTCTAGTTCAGACATGGTGGAAGGTCCGCCAACAGGCTTCTGACAGGTAGCCGAGTACAGAGGAAAGGTGGCAGCAAGAACGCCTGGAATGGCGCAGAGGGCCGCTGCTTGTGTAATGGACAGCTTCATAGGTGCAATGGTGTTGCCGGCAGCGTTCCTAGGTGGATTAAGGCGGCAGTTTAAATAGGCGCGGAGACCAGAGTAGGCAACACGTATCTTAGGTTTGTAGCTTGTGAAGTCGAACTATGAGAGCTGAACGATTATCAATCGTGGCCATCTCCGTTAATTTGAACTACGCCGCTTGAACTTGATTACCGTAAGCCAAGACAGTGACCTGTGCGGCGTCTGCGCCATCATAGTCTTGTTGAATTGTCTTGGCACGCCACCAGGGCTTGTCTACCAGGATACATTTAAGATTGAGCAAAAACACCATAAGAACTGATTTGGAGTAAATATTTTATAACAATAATACTACAAAAGATGCAGTAGGGAGGTAACGTAGATTTTGTTGCTGTAAGCGTTGACCACTTGCGCATGACCCAATCATCACGCTCTAGGCTCGCTAACCATGTCTTGCACCCTCCACAGTTACAGTACTAGAAAAAAGTCTATATTAAGTTGATCCTTGTACTCTTTCATATCCAACTTCAGTCTAACATACAGTAAGCTTATGGTGGTGGCGTAGCAGTTGGGGTTGCAGCAAAATTGTGGAAGAAGTTGGGCGGCACAAGCAAGGCACTCAAGTTATGTGACAAGCACGTTTCAGCTACTAGGCATCTTAATCCTAAACTTGGACCTTTTGTGTAATGCCTCCACAGCGGGGTTAATTACATAGGACTGCTGTGCCTCATTCGCCTTCCCTACAGACAAGCTTGACGTTGTCGTATTGAATGATAACCAGATAGCATACAGTAAAGAGCCGTTAAACATAGATTACTGTTTCATCCATCTCACTTCGCATTTCGTCACTGCCCTGTGTTGGATAACCTACATGGAATGGTTTCGAACAGAGATGGTGTTGGGCATAGAGATGCAACCACCACCAACTTTACTAATTTTAAAATACACAATGGAACTACAGTATGCACGCTCATTCGTATGACGTGACCGCTGGATTCAAGGTTCTGTCTAGATTCGCTGTTTCTCATACTGAAGAGCAACTTGTGCAGTCAAACAGATAACCAACCCCATTCTCCTGCCGTGTTTCTGCCAGGTGTACTTGCCTAGGTACATAACACTACACAGCCTCATTCTTCAAATTGATGCACAAATGTTTCAACATCCAACAACAACCTACTGCACTGCCGCGGATCCTTTCTCACGATATGATGGACAACGCCGCAGGGCTGAGTTCGGCTCGAGAAGGTCAGCTAGAGCCATCAGAAGTGATCAGTGTGTGCCTTGCACAATTGAAGCCAGTTAGAGTTTTAGAAGAGACACGCATGGAGGTAAGCCATTCGATTCATTACTTCCTCGGGCTTGTCATAGCTGAGGACCATAAGAAGCAGTGAATCTCCTTGTCTTTCTTTCTACCACGCCTATTCACGCTTTATATCGAATTCAGTCTCTATAACCGCCTATCGCGCAATGCCTTTGAGAAGTGGGCTCCTCTTAGGACTCATTGCCACTGTATCAGCTCAATCCCCTGGTAACCCA
The DNA here is from genome assembly GCA_020747015.1 of Pyrenochaeta sp. MPI-SDFR-AT-0127. Lineage (NCBI taxonomy): Eukaryota > Fungi > Ascomycota > Dothideomycetes > Pleosporales > Cucurbitariaceae > Pyrenochaeta > Pyrenochaeta sp. MPI-SDFR-AT-0127. The sequence continues at coordinate 9,360 of JAGTJM010000151.1, read as the reverse complement.
TTTTATTATGCTGCAGCAGTCCGCGACCTTAAAGCAGAGCTAGAAACGTTTAAAACCGTACTCGAAATCAGAAAATCAGAGAGTTTATTACGCTGGGCGACTCGTACACTGCAGGCATTGGATGCAATGGCAAGAAAGACAGTATGGCTTGGGATGCTTTTCGTGGGAAAAAATCGTATCCCATGCAAATGAAAGATGATATAGACAGCTGAGAAATGCTCAATGGCGGTAAGGAACCCCGTCGCCTCACCTTCCCTGCTTTCACTGGCAATACATCCCTGGTACTGGTACAGGAGCAATTAAATCAAGGGCCCTATAAAAAGAACAATTGCAATTTTGAGCGCGGTATACCGTTTGGAAAACTGCAGATTGCTATCATGTCGATTGGTGGAAATGACGCAGGTTTGGGCAATTGAGGCCTGCTAAAGCAATAACGTCGAACATTTTATAATTGTTTCGTTACTAATACATGACTACAGCATCATCAACGACTGCATATATCGAGCTTGGTTGCCAGGAGATTGCCAAGAGACTCTCATGAGTCTCCAAGCGGATATCAATAGTGGGGGGTTCCAAGCCAAAATCACTTACGGCATTGCCAGCGTTCTCACTGCGGGGAAAAAGCTAGCGGCGCAGACCCGATGGACAGTTTTCAGGTCTATCTTTTGCCTTACATGTCGTTTTGGAATGAAGTGGCCACTGGCTGTGACGAAATGACTTGGGCTATCCGTGGTCCTCTAAACCTAAACTCACGCGAGATCTTCGAAAACAATTGAACGGTTTCGCCCGTGCGTTTAATGATGTGATCAAGGCTTCCGTGAAAGGCCTGGAACATCAGGGAGCTGTTATGGTCGAAGACATGAACAGTGCGTACGATGGTCATCGGTTCTGTGAAGACAGACATACGGATAACCAGATGACCGAATATCTGACACAGTTCTGGTCGCCTTACAGCAATATATTCGATGAAGAAGAGGGTGCTGGAGGCCCAAATTACCCGGAAGACCCGTCGCCGAAGCCACCACCAAGGGATCCTGCGCGGAGTTTGCTGGACTTTATTTTCCCCGGCAAGAACTACAAAGTGGAAAGCGCAACTGAAGCCTCGCCTCCATGGACCTGGGAAGGCCACAAAAATTATTCTTCGTATAATGACCTGATGATCGATATACAGACGAGACACGCCAAGTTAAAGACTGATCCCGATCCCCATGCCGTGGACGTCATACCCTTTGAGATCAGACGGTATTTCCATCCCAAGGCTACAGGACAAGGATGGTAAAAGACTGCCATTTTCAAAGCTATTACAGCAAATCGGAATATTGAGATAGCCAAGATGGGTACCAAGCTCACTGAGCGTTGCAAGGATGTAAGTGCCAAAATCACGCTAATCGATATGATAAAACTTAACACTTGTATAGTGGAGCATCAAGGATGATTACTTGCATGTAGCTACTTGCAGAGACAGAGATGGCAAGGAGGTCAGAAGCGAGGTAGGGTTAGAGCAGTGTCTCAAGTACGACAATGGAGGTCTGACCCCTACCGAAAAGTAAGTTTTAATGCGCGAAAAGAGTCTTTTAAACTGAAAAAGCTAATTCTCTTTGTGTAGTGGTCATTTCAATAAGAGTTGCAATAAATGTTTCTTCGTCCAAGGCGCACAGATTGTTAAGGATGACTTGTGGTGCGTGTGCAAAAACGATGGCGATAATGGCCAAGCTAAGAATCCATCTGCGGCGCTGGATGAGTTCGTTTCGACCAAGGACAATGGAAACTTAAGATACCTGGACCATGAGGGAAGCCCGGTTCGCTGCAGAAGATGGAATGCTCGCACCCTGTAGAAGGGGTAGGATGAACCTATATATTATAGGATGCAAAACATCGATTCGATATTCTCTAAAAAGTGGTACGTGCACGGAAAACTGTGCCTTAATATTGTGCCTTAATATTTAGCCGTGCTTAGGCCTAATATATAGTATACCTTACTAAGAGAATAGGGGTTTCTATACCTAAATAGTATCTACCCAAGAGGATACCGTAAGTTAGTACCCGAATTAACACTTTTATAGCTAGAATAGACTTAACGTAAAACTAAAAGAAGTAAAGTAAGGGGGTAACTTACTTCGCTAACTAAAGTATCTCTTATATCTTTTCTCTTAAATATTATATATAAATACTACTTACTAGTACTTAAAAATTTATAATCTAGAGTTATAGCGCTATCTAAATACTTTTACTACTATAATAGGGTTAGGGGTTAACCCTAATAGTATAGAGTTCTACTAGAATATATAGATACTAAGTCCCTAAATAATATTAATATAAGTAAGGAGTAGCCCCTTATAAAGACCTTTACTAGAATAGAATAAAGGGTAAGAGTTAGTTCTCTAGTATAGAGTAAAGGCAGAGTAGTATAGGATAATACTAAGATAGTAAGAGTATACTTCTATAAAGAGTATTAAGAATAGAAAACTATTCTATTACTTTTACTATTTATAAGAATATTAAGTTAAATATACTAAGCTAAAAGGGCTATTAGTATAGGTCTATATATATAAGAAGTCTTAGAATCCTAAAATTCTAGAGGTACTAAGACCTCTCTAGTACTTTATAGACTATAGATTATTATATAACTTCTAGATTATATAGTTACTTATTAGAGATTAGGAGTACTTAAATTAGTAGTACCCCTTATTATTTCCTAGGTTATAATAATATAATAGATTACTCTCTTTTCTTTTCTTTAATACTAAAATAATATTACCTCTAGTATAAGGATATAGCTAGTATAGGTTAGCTATCCTCTCTACTAGTATTATTAGAGTAGTTTATTAGCTTAATAAGGCTAAAGTAGAGAATCTTTAATATATATATATAGTTCTAGAAGTAGCTATCTTATTACTACTTAAATCTATAGTATACTTAAACCTTCTCTATAGTAAATTAATATAGTATATAATATATATTCTTTTATAATAGAATAACTACTAGATAAAATTATAGGTGCTTAGACTTTATAGTAATATAAAAATCTATATATATATTAATAATCTAAAATTCCTCTTAATATATATACTACGATAACTCCTAAACCTATCTATATATATCTATATAAAAATTATAGTTATATAATTACTTATTCTTCTAATCTAAAAGGAGATCTTTATTATAGTAATAATAAACCTCCCTTAATATAGAGCTACTACTATTATTTCTATCTATTAAAATATATATATAGCTTTTATATATATTTAGGAATCTAATAGAAATACTTATAAGCTATAATTAGCTATAAGAGCTAATCTAGGTATAGATTTATATATAATTTATTATATAAACTAGTACTTTTATTAAGAATCCTCTAATTAGAGTAATTCTTATTAAAGATAATATAATATTATCTATTTATTATAATAATATAGGTACTAAAGAGTTCTAAAAAGGATCTAAGTATAACTTAAAGGTATATAGAAGTGCGTACTATAGTAGATAACTAAGAATACCTCTATTTCTATAAGTCTAGTATAGAAGGATAAGAAGAACTTATTCTACTATCTACTACTAAAGAGCTATCTTTATATATAGAGAAATAGGGGTAATAGGGCCTATTTAGGATAGTATTAGAGGTAGATCTAATACTACTTAAGTAGGACTCTTTATCCTATAGGAACGCGTAAATATCTCTATTTCTATATAATATTCGTTATAATAGGAACTATAGGACTACTAAGTATATAGATAAGTATAATATATCTATAGAGAATATTATAATTAACCTTAAGTTATTATTAAACACTACTATGTAATACTTAGAACTACTTTAACCTCTTACCTATTTCTACTCTACTCTAGAAGCTACTAAGAAAGGCTTCTTAGTAATACTAGCTACTTTATATTATAGCTACTCTACTAAGAACTCTAAGCCTTTTAATAGGTATAGTAGTAGATACTAAACTTAGGAATAATAAATTTAATTCTACCTATAAATATAAATACTAACCTAATATAGTAAGAGTTAAACCTATAGAGGTAAAAGCTATACCTAAAGAGGTAATTAGTTATATTAATTTTAACTTTACTAGACCTACTTAATTAATTAATCCTAACTCTAGTAAGTATATAATAGAGTAGTTAGTGAAGGTATATACTATATATATACTTAATTTTTTAAAAAATATTACTTTATTATATATTCTAATTATTAGATAGTATTAGATTATATAAGTACTATAAGGCCTATTAGATATAAAAGATAAACTTAGAAGTACTATATAGGAAAGGGCGATTAATAGAAGGACTAATACTACGGCCTTCGGAACTTCCGGAAGTAAAGTAGTTATAGAATGGAAGGAAGAGAATATAGAATTAATTAATTACGTTTATTATTAAAATTTATCAAAGATTTAAGCTAAATAGTCCTTGAATCTAATAGATAGAATACTAAAATGCACTTAGCAGAAATTGATAATCGAGATTAAGTGTTAAAAAAATGATGATTATTCTTATTCGTATTCTGCTCCCCGCTTTCTCCTATATCTCCTCTGCTTCCGGAGGTCCCGTAGATCGTAGTAGTTATCGGTCCTACTATTGATAGCTCTTTCCTATGCAGTATATCTACGCTTCTCCTTGTATCTAACACCTACACTACGCTTGTTAGTCTAACTCTAGTCGGAATCTCGTATATAGATATATATATAGATATAGGGAGAGAGAGAGAGAGACCTAGGATGGATCGATGATAGGGAAGCAGAGCCAGATATTGTCGAAATACCAACCATGAGAGATGGCATCGAAAAAAAGCCATTCAGCGCTGCATCCTCAATCTAGACTACCTGAGCAAATCCTGATATCGGCTTGGTTTACGGGGAGGAAGTTAAGCGTCGTTATGTAGTACTCTGGACGTATATAGACAGCGCCAGTCCAACTAGGTGGCACACGGGGAACTGGGTCATTGGTATGCGTTATACGGTAGTTGCCGCCAGGTTGGCTGCTGATATAATTACTTAGCGCAGCATCAGCGAAACGTGGGGCCCCGAAAGAGTACTAGAGACTTTGTTAGGATAGTTAAAGCAACAGCCAAATCTTCCCACTGCCCTGTATTGGGGGGAGTACCAAAGTTGCATTATACCCAGCATTCCTTAAATCCGCTGCTGCGAGACTGGCGATTGCCCCTCCTAGGCTGTGACCGGTACAAACCACACTGAATCCAGGATTCGCGGCCACAGCATTCCTTACAGCATTAGAGATGGTGTCTCTAACACTTAACCAGGAATCCCAGAATCCTTGATGCACACCACAGCCGTCGCAGATGGTAGTCGGCACGCGGTTAAATCTGAGATTAATAATCCAGCCCAAAAGTGACGCGGTGCCCCTGAACCCCACAACGATGAGCCGCTCGGTACGGTCAATCGCTACAAAGCCAGTTGCGTCGGTGCCAGGGGTACTGTAGCTATGTCAGCTAAAGTAGCGACGGTAGTGAAACTGCTTGAAGAGATTTCAAACAGCCCTAAACTACCCTAGCTAAACAAAACTACTATAATAAACTAGATTGTACGTGTGACATACTTCTCGAATTCTAGTGCAGTAGTTGTGTCCGCAGCATCAACGCGGGGGCAATTACCCACGTGACAGGACAGCTGTGTACCAGGAGAGTTATTGTTTTCGGTGCAGTAAGCTGCGGCGGCATACTGTTCCATCAACTGGAACCTTGATAAGACGTCCAGGCTGACATCTAAAATCTGATTAGTTCGTTCAAATGCTTCGCATTAAATCGAAACTAGCCTCTCTGTTCAAGTACGGCCGGAGCAGCCTGGATCAAATGAAGGCAAGGGTATAAAATTACAAACAAGATGGACAGCATTTTCAATCCTGTTTGAAAATTTTGGACCTTCCTCTTTGATGGTTCGTAGGTGATAGATATACTGTTTAGTCGGCCAAATGATTGTGCCCTTTTACATGGCGAAAGTATTTCCTGCGTGGCAATATGTGGTCTGATATTGTTGATCCTGCAGCTCCAACACTTGCAATTCGTACGGAAAGACCGGATAGCAGCGGTATATGGCCGGAGAAGTCTGCAGGCCGATCAAGGAGCACGCGTCTGCAGGCAGATCAAGGGGCATGTCAATCTTCGGTCACTCTTCTCTTAAACATGCATGGCGGGACTGATCCCTTGACGTAATTCAAACTTGAGCGGGAAACAGTATCAAGGATAAGGGTAGCATGGTTATAAAAGTCGCTAGTGGGCATCCATATGCTCTTCGAAGCACATACTGCTAGTGTGCCAATGGACAAAGCCGTCTGCAGACTCTGCAGGCTGGTTGAGCTGTAACAACGCTTGGTACATGAAGGGCTGTCCACGTTAACCTTGCATTTAACCCTGACTTAAGCCTCTAAATTCAAAATTATACCACTGATTAATCAGACCACCTATCTAGAATATTCAACTACTACCACCGTGGATGGCCGACCACCGTATGCAGAAGCACCGGGTCTCCACGCGGCCACGCCCAATGAATACCATGTGCAATGTTTCAGCTGCAGTTTTAAGGGAGAGCAAGCATGCCTATTGTAAGCTTTGAGGCATTTTGCATGTGATCGTAGCCCGACCTGTGAGCTCTCCTCATATGCAATCCAATCCAATGTACAAGAACAGAGTAGTATAGCTAACGGGGTGTTTCTTTAACTAAATGAATCCTTTGGCATTCCATTCCTTTCTATTATCACGTTTTGCATGACCTATAAAGTGCCAGCCTATCGTCTCTTAAATCCATCCCTTCTCTCTTCAGCTGGATTCGGTGGGTCCAGTTCTTTCTTCTTTCTTTCACCATTTCATGGCCTGTTACGTACACAACCAAAGACATAAGGACAAGAAAATGATGCAAGGGAATGGCAATTTTAAAATATTAACATGTTGCATATACCTGCAGTTGGAATCCATGTCAGCTTAGGGAACCTAATCACGCACACTCACAGGCGAATAAGTGGAACGCATGCGATACCCAGCAATTTCCTCGAAGGAGTCATGGCATGCTCATCTCAGATAACACAACGTTTCCCAACGCAGTTCATGAAGTATGCCTGGGTTCGCAAGATCTAGGGGAAGAGATTGGCAGACAGAACAATCCCGAAGAGCCGCGATTAGTTGACGTGGAATTTGAAAGATGCAATTCAGGTAGTGCTGGAAAGTTACAGGGATGGGTAACTAGGTCAAAGATTGCGACGGCTCTCCGCAATAGGCGTCCGAGGAAATTCTATAGACTCTAAGCAAGTATCACATGAGTTAGCATTATTACACTTAGTGGCACCCGTCCCGTTAAGCTGCATCTGTGCAAAATATTCATTGCTATCCCTTTGGATTGAGAAGTCATAGTCATATTTAGCTAGCCTCAATATTGTCGTCTCCGAGCAGCCGACCTCTTCAAGGGCAGTTTGGCTCTAAAGCCAGCCGGTATTGAGTAATCTAGCTATTAGGTAGTATATGAGTAAGCGCACTACAAGATTTATGATCCACAGGGCATCTTCACACCAGCTCATATTCGAGAGCGCCCCTCCCCCCGCCCCTAAAGGAGGGATAGAAGCGGGCTGATAGTTAGAACAGATAAAGTTTGGCCTGAATGTCATCTTCACGTGCTAGCGAATTAGGCCAGAAGTCCTCCGCATAACTACGTGATATTTACCCCACTCTCATCTGCATACCATGGTACGCGCAAGGTGGGGGGAAACTATACAGTGTGTTTATTTAGTTCTCCTCCTTACTTTAACGGTAGTTGCCGCATGTCTTAAGCTGGTGTCGATTTACAGTTTGGGATGGCGGTCAATATCTCGTAAGATTATTTGGAGTTGCATACCATCCTTAAAAGTACTTCGTGAGATTTGGTAACTAATAATGTCATGGCTAGTATATCTAAAGATTTTTACAATATTTAAACCCTTTCCTCTTCAACTTATCCTAGATCTCAATATCTTCTCCTAGATATACCTTATTTTAGGTTGCTGCGTCTTGCAATTTGTTCCAAAAAACAGTCACTCTCACTATGAGAACATTCTCAATTCTCCTAGCCATTATTGCCGTCCATGGCGTAGGCTCTGCAACCACTACTCCAGGAGTGACCCGTGATAATGTCCTTACCGAGAGGGCTTCAAGTTAGTCAAACATGCTCATTCGACTGTTTTAGCTTTTGCTAAACAAAGCTTAAGTTCTTCACGCCTGCGATATAGTGCAGCCCACATTCACGTATGATGAGCTCTGGGAGCTTGAAGTCCAGCTCTGGGATAACTTCCTGTATCCTGCCAACCTGAAGCAGGCCCAAGCCATCAATTCTACACTTTTTGCAACCGATGTAAGAACAATGCGTATTTACTGGTAATGAAACTGAATCTCTACTAGATTCAAGGCCGCGTTGATATTACACGTAATTTCGATGGAGCCGAGCTCAACACTGAGTATCTTTTTGGCCTCTTTACCGATCCAAAGGCTATAAGCCTCGTCGGGGTGCCGATATCCTACGAGATCACTGAATTTGTTGCTTACGACCGAGTCGCGGCCGCTTCTACAATTGTAACATTCAATGCCACTACATTTCAGAGAATTGTGCCGGTGACAATCGATACATTCATTGCTTGGAACGATGAGCGCAAAATATGGCAGTACGATGCAACATTCCGCTGGTTTGGCTACCTTTTAGACACCCTTTTAGCCGCTGTGGCCTCAGATATTAAAGCTACAAGCCCCGATCAGGCCATAGGATATGTCACCAACACACTTGCAGATAGCATATGCCGAACACATCAAAACCACTGCACTGGGGAGAACCAGCAGTACTCCAGTTCCGAGGCATGCTTGAAGTACCTCACCCAGACCGTTCGATTTGGCAAGGCGCATGAGTTAGGCCAAAACACGCTGCTATGTAGATCTGTACATGAGCAAATGGTTCAGTGGCGCCCGGCTGTTCACTGCCCGCATATTGGGCCAAGCGGTGGAGGAATGTGCACTGATGACCAGACATATGGGAATGTAGTCCTGCAGAAACATTTCACAAACACGCCTTTTGTACGCTGCAAAAAGGAATAAATCAGTTAAGACATGGGGGTTGTACCACCTTCATCGTGTGCTTCTTTGAAACCCGCCGGGCAAGGAGGAGTTTGGGCTTTTATTGTGTTGGGTATGCTATAGTTGAGACTGCTACTAGTATCTAACTCTAAGATATATGCTCAATTAGAATCTAGTCGGAAATGTATAAGTGAGGAGAAAGCGCCTTAAACTCCGTGACTGGCTTTACTTCCCACTATCTATAGATCCGTATTCCAGTCTTGTTAAAACACGACGCGAATTCATATAACGATATTAAGTCCTTATATCAAGCTAAG
>JAGTJM010000150.1:0-23002 GCA_020747015.1 Pyrenochaeta sp. MPI-SDFR-AT-0127 | reverse complement strand
CTGAATTACCTTGTCCTCGGTGCATTGGCTGTCTGGAACTTCCTGTGCGCCGGCGCCGGTAGCAGTTGTCGCATCATCCAGGCCACGCTCTAGCTGGGCAGTCACACCTTGCTTGTCTACATCATCTTTTATTAAGCTAGTTATGACTTTTGCTTTATCTCCCTCTCAAGCTCCTGTAACCGTTCCACCATCTTCCCTCTCATGAAGTCGGTCATTCCTAGGATCCCCTCCCTGGTTACAATCCGATACGTACCGCTGTCCTGCCACGCCCCATCGCTGAATTGACCCCGCCCGTCGACCTCCACACTGCCCATGATATCCTCAGGCCATGCAATCCTTCCATAGTCTGGCGGATTTCTCAGGTCGCTAATGTGTATCCAGCCTCCATGCCCTGCACCTCCTGCGCCGCCCTGGTGATTCGCTCCTCCACTTCCATCACTACTGGCGTTTGAAGAGGGTTGGAGAAAGGAACCGCCGGGAGATGCGAAGACGGAGGCTTGTTGGACAACATAGGGGTCCGAGGTTGCGTGAGTGGCGTAGACGGAGGAGAGTATTGTGAGGAAGGAGGGATTGGAGGTGAAGTTGTTAGGGGTGACGGGGAAAGCGGTGGTGGTGCCTATGGCGAGTTGGGGCGTGGCGGGTTCTGTCGGGAGGAGTGACAACAAGGATTTACTCGGATCTAAGGGGTGTTTATGGACATACTATGTCACCGTTAGCTGGCATACAAAGCGCTCTTGTGAGTGCGCGTGTACGATGTGTGGATTTTCAGGCAATGTGGAGACATTTCTTGCGCCTCGCAGACGCAGTGACGGAGCTCTCGAGACGGCGCGTATGCTGCGCGTGGAGCGCCATATGTTATTCGCAAACACCTGATATACGACCGGACACATGCTCACGACAGGCTGTGGACTGTCAAAACTCAACTTTTGTCGGAGTGGAATTCCAATGGAGCTCGGAAATGGTGACGATGACGGCACGATTTCAAGCGCCCAAGCTCCTCTCCATTAGCGGGAAAGCATCCGCTCTTTGTCCCTCTCCACGGGACTGGTGCACACCCACCACCTAGAGCCACTACCGCAGATGTCGCCAAAACTTCAGCCCGAGGCACTCGGGATGAGCTCAATGGATCTGGTAACCGAACATGACTCCCTTATCCGTGTGTCCCGTGTCAAAGTTCGAGGAGCTGCAAGGCTCCAGGCCCTGAACATGCATAATTTTTTCCACAACCATTGCTAGCGCCCCCCACGGAGCAGCATATATTTCTACTCAACGAATGAGATCTACAGCTTCAGAATTTAAAGTGAACGCCGGCCGGCATCGGCTTTAGTGGCCGGGTTGTCTACCCACCCACCCTTGACTGCACATGCTTGTTATACAGACCTGTGTTCTTCCATCTCGCAATACTCCAAAGTCGCCACGTTCATAGTCAACAAGCACCATGGCTTCGGAAGTTGCTGGGCGTGACTCGGTTGGGAAGCAAATTGAAGAGACTAGCGCACCCAAGAAAGGCAATCTCCACCAGGATGTGGAAGCGGGACCTGATGTGGTTGATATTGACAGGATAGAGAAGGTATATGCGTAGGTAATGTAGATGCTAAACACGATGCCAAGAGACTGACGAGTACACAGCAAGCTCGACCGACGCATATTACCAGCATTTTGGATCCTCTACTTTCTGTGCTCTGCGATTCGCTCCAACATTGGTCTCGCCCAGACGATGAATTTGAAAGAGGGCCATGATCTTGCATCGGTGCTCAACATAACTCCAAAGCAGGTGTCTACCGGTCTGGCGCTGTTCTACGTCTGTTATGTCATCTTCGACCTGCCTTCGAATCTCATCATGTCTAGGGTTAGCCCCCATGCTTGGATGAGCAGGATTGTAACTTGCGTTGGCATTATTGGCATGTGTTTGACGGCTATGAAGGCAGCATGGAGCTTCTAGTACGTTCCTTTCCACAGACACAAGTACTCTGGAACCCCACTGACCTTTTCAGCTTACTTCGACTGCTGCTGGGTATTGTGATTGCAGGCATGTGGCCTGGCATGTCTTACTACTTGACTCTCTTCTACCCTCCCTCGCGGACGGGTAAGCGCATTGGACGCTACTTTACAGCTTCTCAAGTGTCTGCGGCTGTGGTGGGATTGGTGTCAGCTGGTTTCCAGAAGATGGACGGCTTGGGTGGCCTGGTCGGATTCCAGTGGATGTTCCTCTTATACGGCATCGCTGGCTTCATTGTCGGCGTATCACTACTGTGGTGGCTCCCGGACAGACCACTGCCCCCTGGAGAAGTTCGTGAGCGCACTGGCTTGTCAAAATATCTTCCAGAAAGTCGGCCGGCATTGACCGGAGAAGACGCACGAATCCACTATGAGGATCTGACGAGAGTTTACCATCGTAGCATGTGGAACATGAGGGATCTCTGGAACGTGGTCACTGACTGGAGGATATATCCACTTGTGGTTATGTATTTTGGTGTAGTGGGTGTTGGAAACGGAACCCAGGCCTATGCGACCGTCATCATCCGTGGCATCAACCCTACTTTGACTAGCATCGAGCTCAGCTTGCTCTCGGCACCCATCTGGATTGTAAGTACTATGAGCAAAGACTTTGGAAATATGTAAGCTGATTGTGCGTAGATGGATCTCATCGCCATCCTACTCGTCACCCCGCTGTCAGATCGATTCCACCACCATCGAGCTCTGTTCTTCAGCGGTGCCGTCATGGTCCAGATTACAGGTCTGTTAGTGGCTACGTTTGCTAAGAACTGGGCGCGATACGGGGGCGTCTTGCTCGTGGGCTTTGGGCTGGGGCCAACAGTGCCGATTTGCATGACGTGGGCCAACGAGATCTTCCAGCCGCGACATGGAGAAGTGGGTGTAGCAGCAGCAAGCGCACTCGTATCTGGACTTGGAAACCTAGGGAGCATCCTCACGACATATGCCTTGTACTCTGGGTGGCCAGAAGACGCCAAGGTTGGCCCGCACAGATACCGCAAGAGCAACCTGGTCATGATTGGCATTCTATGTGCCAGCATTGTGAGCGCCGCAAGCATGGTGGTCTTGCTGAAGGTGTTTGGCAACTCCAAAGCCAAGCAGATGAGCAGCGCGAGTTCGACCAGCGAGGGCGAGGGGGTCTACATTGACGGCGCAGCGAGGCGCGAGGTGCAGCAGCGGGGCCTGGGGCGCATGTTCTGCTTCAGATGAGGGTTGGAGGCTGAGCGCGGAGTAAACTCCTCTTATGCGGTGATTGGAGCACATGTCGCATATGGGGAAGTTTACAGTCGCAATGGACTTTTGTGAAATCCCCATGTCTGGCTGGGGCTGGTCACGAGGGGCGGCGGAGTCACATGGAGGAGGCCAGTCGCAGGCGGCCTGGGGGCGGCAAACGGATGGCGGCGGGAGACGTGCAACTGCTTACGCGAGCCAAACGTTGTGCGAACTGGATCTGCATAGCTGGCGTAGAAGAGCCGTGGGGGCTGAGTGTGTGAACATTTCTTCAGATGCCGCTGGCTATCGTCTGAAGTTTGACGCAGGGGAGGCAATGCTTGCTAGCGTCTCTCTGGGCCAGACGAAGCGTTCACGCGTGCTTCACAATCGCTGGCGCTCAGCGGCGTGTCCTTTGAGATGAGCACCGAGCCCGTTCTGTGCTGATCGTCCTTGAGTCCGCAATACACTTGTAGTGGCCGTGACTGTGGTGTCCCTCCGCTCAAACGTGCCCCAGTTCAGCGCCGCTGCACCATTGCCAGCGCTTCGGGCGTGTCACTGTCGCCGTGTGCCCCACCATCAGAGCCGTCGACGCTCTGCTGTCCAACGGCATTGCTGCACCGTCACAACCCCCAACTTCACCCCCCAGAACACGCCGACTCCACAATCACCCCCGTCCAACACTGCGCGCTCGGCTGATGCAATCCTTCTCCACCTACTCGTGAGCGCAGGCGTGAGTGAAGGTGTGCGTGCCAAAGTTTGCCTCACGTGCAAGGCAGTTGGGCAGTGCCAGCCGCATCGGCACGTCTGCGGACATCCCACCTCACCTCAATTGCATAGCCTTGTGTCCGCGACACTGCGCATCCCACCATGTCGGCCGCCATAGACAACGAGGACCTGGAGGAGCTCTCCATCTCCATGCCCGCCCCACGGCGCGGAGGAGCAAGCACGACAAAAGCCGTCGAGTTCTCCCCCGCGCCCGCCCCCGCGCTCCCCACGGCTGCGCAAGAAAGCAAGAGCAAGGACTCCAGGGCAAACCAGCGGCTGGGCCAGTACACCATTGTCAAGACGCTGGGCGAGGGCTCCTTTGGCAAAGTCAAGCTAGCGACGCACCAGGTCAGCGGGCAGAAGGTCGCCCTGAAGATCATCAACCGCAAGCGGCTGGTGACGAGAGACATGGCTGGCAGAATCGAGCGTGAGATCCAGTATCTGCAGTTGCTGCGGCATCCCCACATCATCAAGCTGTAAGACCTCCAACAAGACGTCCATGCCCACTATGCCCTTGTCCTGACGTGATGCAGATACACGGTCATCACCACGCCCATCGAGATCATCATGGTCCTGGAGTATGCCGGCGGCGAGCTGTTCGACTACATTGTCAATAACGGAAGGCTTCAAGAGGACAAGGCTCGAAAGTTCTTCCAACAAATCGTCTGCGCTGTAGAGTACTGCCATCGACACAAGATTGTCCACCGAGATCTGAAGCCCGAAAATCTTCTTCTTGACGACCACTACAACGTCAAAATCGCCGACTTCGGGCTGAGCAACATCATGACCGACGGCAACTTCCTCAAGACAAGTTGCGGTAGTCCAAACTATGCTGCCCCCGAAGTCATATCTGGGAAGCTGTATGCTGGCCCAGAAGTTGATGTCTGGAGCTGCGGTGTCATACTCTACGTCCTGCTCGTTGGACGGCTGCCATTCGACGACGAATACATTCCCACGCTCTTCAAGAAGATTGCTGCTGGAAACTACAGTATCCCAAGCTACCTGTCACCTGGAGCAGTCTCTCTGATTAAGAAGATGTTAATGGTCAACCCAGTGCATCGCATCACCATTCCAGAACTCCGCCAGGATCCTTGGTTCACCAAGGACTTGCCGTCCTACCTCGAGCCTCCTGTCCAGGAGTTCTATGAAAGCGGTGCAGACCCAAACAAAGCCATCGATCCCAAGGTTCTAGCCCCGTTGGCACCTGCTCCAGTTGTGCAGAAGCTGCACGAGACCGTAGTTACAAAGCTAGGCAAAACAATGGGCTATGCCAAGCATGATGTGCAAGAAGCACTGGCGCGTGACGAGCCAAGTGCAATCAAGGATGCCTACTTGATTGTCCGGGAAAACCAAATCATGAAGACGAATCGTAAGTCACCTCTTTTCATGCTCATTCCGTGAAACAAATGGAACTCAGTGTGGTGTGCTTTCCAGCAGTGTCTGGATGGCGTTACCTGCAATCATCCTCGAGCTCAAACAATTCCTTAGCTATGGCATATATACTAACATCATCGCACAGCGTTATTAACCAACGAGAAGAACCTCCAGCCATTTCTTGCTCAATCTCCACCTACCAACGAGAGTTACCTGAGCACTTCAATACCTGCCGCTCTCTCTAGCATTACCCGCCCACAAGTCATTCCACCTTCATCTTCTGACCACGAACGCGCACGCCAAGGATCTAATGCTAGTAGCCAGCTTGCAAGCGTGCGCAGTCCTGTCAGCACGATCGCCATTTTACCCAGTAGTCTTACCGAGTATCACAAAGCATACATGAAAGGCCACCCCAGACCGCAGAACAAACCTCAAGACGACGGTTTCCCACCAACACCAGAACAGACGGAAGAACAGAGACAAATCTCGGCTCGAAGATTGAAGCCTAACTTCCGGGCAATTCCAGATGCGCACAGGCAACGGCCAGAGCCAATGACGAGCCTACCAGCCAAGAAGCCCCGACCCACCAAATGGCAGTTCGGCATTCGCTCGAGAAACCAGCCTGCCGAAGCAATGCTCGCCATTTTCAAAGCGCTGAAAGCCATGGGTGCCGACTGGGAAGTGTCAAGGATACGTAAGGCTGGTGGCAGAAGTGGATCCCGCAGCCGAAGCGGTTCTCGAGATTCGAAAGAACGGTCACGATCAAGATCTCCACCACGCTCGCGAGGTTCTTCAATATCGTCGCATTCGTCCCGAGAAGACCAGGGCGACAGAGCCAACTCACCTCATCGCGAGCCGCTTTCCGTACGTAACGGCAATGCAGACGACCAGGAGACGCGAGGTCGGCAGAAGAGGCATTACAATCACACCAACGACTGGGGCTACCATATTCCAGAAGATCCATGGGTCATAAACGCCCGATTCCGAAAGGATGGCATGTTTCCACCGGGTGTCGCACATCCATCATCAACCCACTCTTCCCGTGTCGACCTTGCCAATGACCCCTCTGGACTTCGTAGGCGTAGCTCGACACATACAAGCACATCAAGTCTCAATCACGGCCTCGAGGGCCTAACTATGGCAGAGCGAGCAGCTTCCTTGAGTGACGAATACCCTCAACCCGATGAGGCGGTGTGGATCTATATGTCAATCCAACTCTACAGCATCGACCGCGATTTTTTCGTCGTGGATTTCAAATGTGCAGGCTACGAACGTCTCGTTTCCAATCTCGTTCGTGAAATTAAAGCTTCTACAACTAGTAGTACGTCAGTATCACATCTCAACCTTTCTAATCTATCCTCGTCACATCCTCCACATCAGCATGAAGATGGGTGGGATGACGAGCAAGGCGTCTGGCGCAGGTTAGGCGAGGGCGAACCCTTGCCGGAAGATTTGGCGCGAGAGTTGAGAGATGGAGGGAAAGGTGTGCTCAGAGAGCGGACAGAGGAAGTAGGAGCAGGACGCAAGGACGGAGAGAAGATTGTTACAAGTCCATTTCCATTTTTAGATGTTGCAAGTACGCTCATCTTGCAGTTGAGTGGGGAGTAATTAAGCATGCAAAGATACCAACTAGGGGGGGGGTGGGGGCGTAGGGGAGTAGTGCAGGCCCGGGTTATGTGGGCCAGAGAAATTAGCTAGACATGATTCCTTTTCTTTTGTTCTTTCGTCACGCGCTCATTCTAGAATCAGTACTCCATCCGTTCAATGCTATACATGTACAGAAGGGGGAAGTGAGCATTAAAACGCCATACCAGCGAGACGCATTACGGGACGTCTCTGTATTCAATACACATTTTGAACAAAGGCGAGAAGATGCCGCATGTGCAATTACTTTTTTTTTTTTACCGCATTCCGCCAAATCCAGCTCCAGCTCCAGCCATGGCACCTAGTCGTGATGCAAGCTTGGGATATTTTTCTTGCACCTGGAGGTAATGTTAGTTTCTGGTTTCATAATGAGTCGATTTTTCTTTAGAATAAACACATACCTCTAGCTGTGTCCTTGTCGCCTCGGCATAACTCAATGCATTTACAATCTCTCCCTCGGTCCTTGACAGCTCGGCTGCGCGTTCAAAGTACTTCAGTGCCTCGGTGACCTTCCCTTGCTGCAACAGTAACTGTGCCATGGTGGCAACGGCAATATCGCACTCGGGATCGATGATGAGTGCCTTCTCGCACAACTTCTCCGCCTCCCCAAAGTCATTCTTCCATTGGAAAAGTGCGAGTGCCTTGTTAATCAAGGGCAAGACGTTCATGCCGAGTGGCTTGGACGTCTTCTCCATGTCAACTGCAGTATCGAATTTCTCAATTGCCTCCTGGTACTTCTGCTGATCCAAGAGAAGTTCACCGTAGTAGTTGTAAACATCAGGGACTTGCGAGAAGTTCTTCATGCAGCGACGGAAAGTGGCCATTGAAGAGGCGATACTGCCCATCTTGTACTGTGTGACACCGAGCTGAATGTGCGAGAAGATGAAATCCTTGTCGAGATCAATAGACTTTTGATAATCCTTTGCGGCCTCGCCGAACTCTGCCTTGATGAAATGAAGTTGTGCGCGGTGGTAGTAGATATCGGGGTCGCTCGAGTTTTGTTCGAGCGCCGAGGCGAAGTCAGCTTCGGCGGCGTCGGGGTTGGCAAGCTCAAGATGCATGCTGGCACGCTTGATAAAGCTTTGAGTCAATGTAGGCTGCAGCTCAATGCTCTTGTCCATATCTTTCAGGGCATCCTCGTTGTCACCCTTGAGGTAGCTGAAGGTTCCGCGCATGTTATATGCAAACGCCTCGTGCTCTCCAAGATCACCCAGCTCTAGTGCGCGACCAAATGCTGCGGCAGCTTCTGCGTAGCCTTCTGCGGTCTTTGTGGCCATGGCCTTGAGTCCCTTGCGCAATTGGCCCTTTCCGCTCTCCTCGTCCAGCTCGGCTTCATCATCGAGACCCTCGGGCGAGGGCTTCGGCCGGAAGCTCTGTAGGTAGTTTGTAACAAATGTAGGGCTCGGGAGCTTCTTTTCCTTTGAGGCAAGGATGGCCTTGCCCTTGGTCTCTGCGACCTTTTTGAGGAGACGTTCGACGCTCTGTGCGCTGTTCTCGTTGCGGAAGCCGTCAATGATGCAGCTGGCCGTGTAGTCGAGGAGGGCTTCACTGTTGCGCTCGACCTGCTCGTATGCGTTGGCTCGTCGGTTCAGGGCCTTGACGTATTCGTTGTCGAGGTTGATGGCGGCCGTTGTGTCTTCGATGACCTTGTCCCAGTCGGACATGGCATTGAAGCAGGCGGCGCGATTTGAGTAGAAGACCGGATCCTGTCGGCAAAGGATGGCCTTGCCGTAGAGGTCGATGGCGCGGTTGTAGTCCTTTGAGCCATAGGCCTTGTTGCCAGCGGCCTTGAGCTTCGCGGCGTAGTCTTTTCGCTCCTGCGGACGAATTAGCTCGGTCCTCGATGGCCGTCGAGCACATGGCATACCTCTTCTGAAAGGGAGACTACAGAGCTCTCGGTGACGTCTGGGAGCTCGTCGTCGCTCGTAGCTGTGACGGATGCTTTTTTGGGCTCTGTTCCAAATCAGCGGGGGCTGCGTGCGTCGCCATGTCTCAACCTACCGGCAGGCGTCTCTGCAGTGGGCTCTTTGTCGGCTGCCGTCCCCTTCTCTGCTCGCTCCTTTGCGCGCTTACGCTCGCGTTGCCGCCTCCGCTTGTTCGCCGAAGAGTCGGTCGCGCTCCCGTCATCTCTCGAATCGCCGCTGGAGAAGTAGTAGACGGCACCACCAGCACCAACCACCAGTGTTATGCCTGCAACTGTGTAGACGATGCCTTTATTTTCGGCAGCCCAATTCGACAACCGGTCCCATAACGAGCTTGTGCCTGGTTCGACGGGAATGCCTACGGGGAAGGGCCCCGGCGTGTTGGGCAGAGGTGCGTTTGTGGGCGCCATGGCGGTATTAGGGCTAGTGTCGAAGAGATGGAGGCACCAAAAAAAGACTCCTAGAATGCGCAATGCTGCGTGTCGCGGGTGGTTGTGACGAAGAAATTTGGGCTAGGGCAAGAAGCTTGGTGTAGCATGGTCTGAGCTTCAGGGGACGTCATCAGCCCGTGCTGAGCCACAGCATCTGGTCCACTTCCACTCAACATCAGGTTGATTCCCGCTTTGTGGCAAGAAGAGATATTTGATATGTTTGCTCAGGAGACTATTAGTCGGCACCTACAATTGGCTGCAAAGTGAAAACTTGGAAGTGACCACTCCTGGTGGAAGACGATGATTCAGCAGGAGAGCACCATTGGCCCATTGATGGCTGGCTGACCCACCCTTGACAACAAACACATACAAAGCACCTCTGTAGTCAGATATACGGGAGCATTCACAAGAATGGCGACCGAGAACGAATTCCAGCTGTTCACTTCTCTTCGCTATGACCCTCTTCTCCTGACTTCAGACGAAAACTCGAGGTCGGATTTGAACTTCCTCTCGCCCTCGCCATTCTACATGCTCACATATCACCGCGACCGTATGGTAGAAGCTGCACAGCACTTTGACTTTCATGAGGTGGAGAAGAGACTCAAGGATGGAAAGGCCTTACACGATGAGCTCTTGAAGCAAGTCAACAGGTGGATTGAGAAAGGCGGACAGGATGAGCCTCTAAAGGTGAGCCACAGGCTTACTGCTTCGAAGCCTTGAACTTATAGACTCTAGTTGAGAGTGCTGTTCAATAAAGCTGCAGATATCACAGTCGATATATCTGCCATTCCCAAACTTCCACTGTCAACGCTCTATCCACCATCATTTGACCTACCAAAATCAGATCCTAAACCTCATCCTGCAAACACCTTCACGCCCTCCCCATTGACAGGCGGTGCTCTGACGCTGGGGCCGGACCACTCTCTGCCCGCTGCAACTTCTAGTCTCCCATCTCCACCGCAATGGATAGTAAGGCTCGACACAGCACCCACACCATCATCGCCTTTTACACTGCTCAAGACGACAAAGCGTGACATGTACAATGAATCTCGAGGTCGAGCACTCCCAACAAACATCAAAGAGCCCACGTATACCGAAGTCATGCTATACAATGAAGTCAACGAACTTACTGAAGGCTCAATAACCTCTCTCTATTTGTTCCGTGGTGGACGATGGGTCACACCGCCTGTCGGTGTTCCTTCAGGCCAATTCACAAGCAAAACCCTAAGAGACGGCAATGAAGACGAAGGCGAGCTGAGAATGCCGTTCGCTGGGCGCTGGGGCCACTCGGTCCGCAGTGCCAAAGTAGGCGCCGGGGGCCAACGAGGTACGAGTAGGAGGTGGGCACTGGGGAAAGGCTATTGTATGGAAGAACCTGTGAGTATTGATACTGTTAGTGTTGGTGAGGGTGTATGGGTTAGCAGCGGTGTAAGGGGATTTGGGTTTGGGAAGGTGGTCGAGTGAAGTGGCAGGGGGACTCTAGATGACCAGGCAATAGATGAGGATGGAAAGAAATGTTGCGCATGTTGTAAAGGTCTTGTTGGTATCAAATCTACACTGGTCTAAGCCATAGCGGACAGAGACGTCTACTTCTTGGCCGCTGCTGCAGCCTCCTTTTCCTTCTTCTTGCGTTCGATCTCCGCCATCTTGAGTGCCTTCTTCATCGCATTTTTCGTCATTGGTTTCCCATCTGCGTCTAGTGCTGACCCACTCTCACTCTTCTCTTCTGTCTTCTCTATTTTTGGCTTGGTAGGGTTCGGGTTGCCTTTCCACTCTAGTTTTCTTGGCCTCAAGAAATCCTCCAATATCTCATCTGTGACCTTTGCCCTCGCCTCTTGAAATTTTCTAACGTATGCAGTCATCATATCGATACACTCTTTCTTCATCTCGCCCGTCAGGAGCTCGCCCTTGCGGTACTCGTCTGCCAGTCTAAGAAGTTTGTCATCATCATCTTCGAAGTACGCAAGGTATTGGTATGGCACGTCGATGTCGGGATTGCCGCCCTTCTCTCGATGCAGTTCGAGTGTTTCCTGGCCACCAGAGAATGCGTGGTTGTTGATTTTCTTCTTGACTTGCTTGTCGGTATCGCTCATGAAGATGGCCGAGTTTGGATTTGATGCACTCATCTTGCCACCTGCACCTTGTAGCGCAGTCAAGAACTTGGAGTGAATGAGCGCAGGCTTTGGTGATGGTTGATCCATTCTACCACAGTTCTCCCGCACAAGACGGAAGTAGGGATCCTGGTCGATGGCACAGGGAATCAGGCACGGTATAGCAGCGAGCTTCTTTGAGCGGTGGTAAGACTTGTTATCCTCTCCCCAGATGAAAGGGTATGACGAGGCGAAGGCAGCAACGCACTGCTTTGCCGCGAAGGCATTGCTACCAATATTTGTTGAGCCGTGGAATCCAAAAGCGCCACGTACTTGGTTGTTGGTAATCAGCTTTTCAAATTCGGTTGAGTTGAGGCTAAAGTGTCTATTGTGGCCTGAGGTGAAGAACTCGGAGTCAATGTAGATGAATGTCTTCTTGACATCAAAGCCAACTGAGATGATGTCTTTGGCATTCTGCCGTGCGAACTCATATACCTCATGCTGCTTGAGCTTCTCCTTAAACAAGAACTTTTCGTCGTCAGTCAACATGATGACGAGTGGTACGTCGAAGATATCCTGTAGCCACTTTGTAAACTCAAAGGGTATTGTGTGACCAATGTGCATTGCATCACTGCTTGGGCCACGGCCAGTATATAGCAGGAAATCCTCTCCGCGCTCATATGTGTCCAGAATAAGCTCGAGGTCTCGATGAGAGAAAAATAGTCGTCGCCGTAACCAGCGATGGGGTTTGTGGCCGGTGACTCGCTCGAATCGCTCCAGCAGGGCGTCGTCGACGAGCTTTGTGGCCCACTGCTGCGATATTTGGGCATAGTCGAACTCCTTGACGTTTCCATCCTCGTCGACGGCTGCTTGCACGTCCCAAGGATTGATCTCCTGCTCTGTAGCTTTGGAAACGGGCTGCGCTGCTGTGTCGGCCAGACTGAGAGCGGCGACGGCAGGTGGCTCAGGCTCAGTCATGGCTGGAGGAGAATGGCTGTGTTATGAGTGGATTTGTGCAGAGGGAGAGGGACGCGCCGACTGGAGGCAATCAAAGAGCGACTGTGTCAATAAGAAAACACCCTTGCCTGACTCAATCAACACGAAGCTACCCCCGCCACAATTTGGAGGGTCGCTCTCCTGCCCCGCCCTGCGCCACATATCAGCACCAGCCACATCGGCAGCAATGGAATGCCGACGGAGGCAAAACTCGTGACGGTCGTCAGAGCTCTGGACGCTTTTGTCCTGTCGTCACACCACCAAACTTACCCACTCCACCCCGCTCCATCGAGATTCACCTGCCTCCCCAATTGTCGAACAACAATTGGATGCGCTCGACAATGCCACTTTGTCACCTGAGTTTGAGAACCGCGCGTTATAGGCTGCATTGAGCTCCCTCCCTAACACACCACGTTACCGAAACCTCCGAATCAAAGCATACAACAGCATTGAGCAAAGGCAGGCAGAGAAAGAGAAGCGTCAAAATGGTCAAATTCTACTCCTCCAACGAAACATACTCGTACCCCTTCCCCGCCGTAACTCTCGCCTACTTCCTGCGCTACCCAAACCCGTACTCGACACACGTGCTCTCCACCGACACCATTGCCCGACACTATGACCCCACTACCCAGCGCTTAACAACCATCCGTCTGCATCTTAAGCGCTCAAAGTTGCCCTCTGCCGTCCTCAAACTCCTCCCTCGCTCGCTTCTGGGCGCCTCGGCCAGTGGGGACACGCAATCGTACATTCTCGAAAAGAGTGTGGTTGATGTAAAGGAGGGATGGATGGACACCGAGTCGCGGAACCTGGAATGGACAGGTGTGCTATCCGTAGTCGAGAGACAGAGGTTCATGCGCCCTGCGCCATTGGCGGTGCCTGATGACGCCAAGATTTGGCAGGGTATGGAAGGCGCCGCGCGACGGCACGGCTTCATCAACTTTGGTGGCACGGGTGGCGCCAAAGTCGAAGACAACGGCGAGACTACGGATGTCACGAGTTCCGTTACGCTACACAGCCACATCGGAGAGGCCTGGAAGAAGAAACGAGAGGCCGCCCGGGAGGGTGCTGCCGCAGAAGAAGAACAGCCACAAAAGATGGGTTTTCTCAGGAGTTGGGGTACCGCAGCTCTGCAACGCAATATTGAAAAGATTGGCCTGAATCGTGCGCAAAGAAGCCAGCCGAATGCTCAGAAGGGAATGAAGGTGGTGCTCGAGCGCATGCGCGAAGGCGGCCTCGTTGCGGTCCTGGAAGGCATGCGACAAGATCGGGAGGCCATTCTAGCCGGTCGTCCTTTGGCGCTTCCACCACGAGGGGACGACGAATAAGGTCGCGTAGCTTGAAGCATAGTGGTTTACGGTGTTCTGGATGAAAAAAAAAACGAAGGAAATGCCTTTCGGTACAAGCAACATTAGCGATGGCGCAATGGTTTCTCTCCAACTTGGTTTCTTTCTTCATGAACCCTCGCTCCTTCTCGGGTTGGCAGGTTGGTTATTTGTCTTATTATCACTATTTTCACCTCGCAGCGTTTCCGTGGCAGAGGCGTCGTCTGTATCTGTATCATATCACGGTTGTGTGAGCGACATGCGAGGAGGTCCAAAAACAATATGAATGAAATCCTAAATCAAATACATGTGCGCCGCATTAGGTATCATGTTTCCGTACAAAGCGAACGATATACCGCAAAACGAACCGCCATATTTCCCCTAGTCGTTCGTGCAGCGATCACAACACTCCTTGCTTTATTAGGCATTTGCACTACGAGTCCCATATCGGCCCGAACGCCCTCACCCCTCTGCTCTCCAACCCCCCTACCACAGCCCTAGTAACTATCTCATTACTCAATACAAACACCGCCTCGGCCTTCACTTCTCTGCACATTCTCCAAGCAACCACTAAAAGGTTTGGACGGCCCATTTGGCTCGTGTCGATGATGAGTGCGTCAGGATCTGCATGGTGCACAAGGCCCAGGAGGTTGGAGCCGTAGGTCGAGCGAGGGGCGCGTGTTGACCATATCAGTCGTGCGAATTGGTTGGCCGGGCGGTCGAGAAGAGAGGACAGAGAGGGACCGATGCCGGATCCCGTCGTTACGATGAGAACACGAGGAAAAAGACAGGAGAGGGAAAGAACGCCGGCTGTTGGGTGAGATTTCACCCAGAAACGCATCGTGACTTCCCCTTCTTTCTTTCCGCTGGAGCCTTTCGCCTTATCTGTTCGGCTTTGTGTCGTGGCTCTATGGGTCGTGTTTCGCATTTCAGCATCCTGGATGATGCGCTTCGTCCAGTTTCCCGCATCTGAGATAACCATACTCGCCCCTGAATCTTCTGACTTTGTCAATGGGAATGTTGCAAAAGGGTGCCATTCTTGTAATGGTGTAGAAGATATGCTGAGACATGAGAATTTGTGCAATTTGTTTGGTAACGTAAGTTGGAGAGCGTGCGAAGACAGTGGACTTGCAATAAACGTCCATTGCCGGAGCCGAGTCCAGGGGTAAATAATAAGCAAGGTAATGGCTGTCAAATTCCAAAATGTTGGGTTGGTAAGGAGTTGCTTTTCTATAGTCCCAGAAAACGTTGATGCCTTCCGTTCATGGATGGCAAGGAGGAAAAGCTGAGCCCAGAACAGTAAGATAGAGGTCCAGCCCAGGAAACGATGCGTCATCTCAAATGTGTCGTGATACTTTGCTCTCATCAATGGAAGGGCAAGCAATACGATCATAAATAAGAGGAGTAACGCCATCCATGTAATGACAACGATGGGAAATGTTGGTGAACGCTCTTTCAAGAACTTGAAACTCAAAAGACCAGTGAACACTGCCCACCACAGTGTCCCCGCGAGCGCGGCACCACTATGAATACCCCCATAGCAATATACTCTTGCCACTATCGCCCTAATCTTCAACGGCACATACCACGGGACCAGCCACGCAGCTCGAAAAAGGAGGTTGATGAGGAAGTCCTGTCGTACGAGAATTGCAACGAGGAAGTTTGATGATGCGAGTGTAGCGAGGGTGTCGAGGTTGATACCTTTTTTTGTGTCGTTGGAGCTTTGTCGGAGTATGACGAAGATGCCAATGAAGTTAAGGAGAAAGACGAGCGTGAAGAGGCGCCGGTAGACAGTGAAGATGGTGAAACGCCAACGGCGGGCAGTTCGTACGCTTCTTCTAGTTGAATCGAGAGCGGTTTCTTGGGTGCTACAGAGGCCCTCGAGAAGATGGTTTGAGGAGCTCGTAGGAGTGTGGTGAGTTGCTCCATTATTGGTTGCAGATTGCTTGGGGTGGATCTGGAGCGCCTTCTCAAGGTCTATCACTTCTTCGTAAGATGGGGGTCGTGGAAACTGATGCGGATCAAAGTCCAAAGCAGGAGGGACAACTAGGAGCGGCAGCGAAACAGTACATTGTGCCAACTGTTTTTGGTGCTCATGACTTGTCACCAGCTTCTTCCTCCTCCACCAATGCTCGTACTGGCAGCGGCTTCTTGTCGAGCCGTTCATTCCACTTGCTGATGGCTGTATGACCTTGTGAGACGTGATGAGTCGATGGAAGGAACGGTGCTGGAAGGGTTGTGCAAGTTGAACCGGGTAATCGAATAGCTTTTATCGTTGATGAGGTCGGTTGCAGAGTGAGAACTTGGACAAAGAAGGCACCATCTCAGAAATTGGTTGAGGGTAGTTAGTTCAAACTGCCGGTAGAGGGGGGCAGCAAGGAGAGCAGGCGATAGTGAAAGTGACGAAATGAGAGGGGACACAAGAACGAGTCGACATGATAGCTCTTGCCTCAGCCATGGTGCGCCGGATTGTCGGCATGCCAGATTGGGGAGGAGCGGTTTGACATTTCCCACGTGGAATGCATTCTGGGAAGGCACGACAGACGGCCTGCAGTGCAGAGAAGGAGCCACTGTCTCCACAAAGGCATGCATACCGCCACCTGCACGTGAAAGGGCGTCAGTGAGTCACCTGGTCAAGCGTGCTCAGGACAAGAGACTAGATCTTTGGTGATACTTCATGTCGCAGCCAAGGCGAGCTTCCCATCAACAGGAGTGTGTATTGGAGTATCAATGGGCAGCACTCCATGTTGTTATGATACGCAGCCGAGCTTGCTGAGATGAGCCCATTCCAAGATCCTTGGCAGCATCGGCCATGTTGTTATTGGTCTTTGCCCTTGAGGGCTACCACGCGGAGTGTCGCCGAGGCGTTGTGAATGATGGCCAAGCTCGGACCTAGACGCCTGTTGTACACGCTGCATGTTCAGATGCGGGGCGTATCAATTCTGCAGATGCAGCTACTAGATACATTCGTGTCCCAAGAGGTGCTGCAAGGAACGCCACGGTTGCTAGCCAGCGTTCAGGGAACTGATGTGTTTCCAAGACCTTCCCGAAGGGGGTATGAGGTGGTTGTAAGTCAAAGATGGGGTCCATTTGTGAATGGTGCCAGGGAGAGGTAGAGTGGCTGGTTTCGAGAAGTCTCCAAATGCTCCCATGGCTAGTATCGTAGGCACTGGTACATGCCCTCGAGTACGTCAGCTCCACAGCTCCGTATGCATGTTTGGTGTTTCCACATCCACCAACGGCAACAACGGGTGAGCGTTTAACGGCCTCCAAAGGCTTGCGTGTGTGAGCACGCTATTCTACCTCTACCAGGTATCCGGGTCTGGTGGGCCTGGCTTGTTACACGCAAGGGACACAGAAGGCAATGTGGGTTGAGTCTTCTGTGCGCTTCTGCAACAACCCGTAGCACCAAAGCGAGCAGAGATTTCAAGGTACTGCATTTGTTCCGTAAACGTTTTGACGTTTCGGTACTTTGCCGATCTGAGGCTGTCAACGGGCGTCATGTCGGCGCGCCGTGTCACCCAGGACCGGTCGTTGTGTGGCTATATGCAGGCAGCCGTTATGTCCGAGGAGGCTATGATTCACATGAGTCAATCTGGGGTCTTGTGCCCTGTCACAACACCTATCGTGATGCTTGTTTGAGCCACCAGCAATTGTGCTACCCATACATATACTCCAAGCGTAAGGAATCGCGCTGTGGAATAGATTCTCTGGCTGCTTCTGGCGTATGTTATGTTGGTACTTCAGGCATAGAGCTTGATCATTCGATGGAACTTTATAGGTATCAGCCTCGCTACAATCGTGCTGCAGAGGTCTTCTTCGCCGCGGACTAGCCCTATGGCTTAACCACTAACGCAGAGCTGCATTTGAGTTCAGATGAACAGTAGAAGCTTCTTCCAAAAGCATTTACATGTATGCCTAACCATTGGAAGTCGACCTTATTTTCACGCAAGTCTCGATCTGGGTTGCGCCATCATATTGCAAAGTTGAGCTACTGTAGAGGACTCGGTTTGTTTCTACCGCTTTTTCCTAGCGCAAATTGACAATATTAAGTACCACACAATCATGCATACTTTATGGACGTGAAGAAAGCTGAATTCAAATTTTTGATTCAGATTGCAAAATTCGATAGACTAAATTGCCTTCACTGAGCCCTATCACTAACCCTTGCAATGTATGCCCGTCACTTAGTCAGTGTAGTGTAGTTCCCAGACGGAATGCATCATTGTCTACTTGTGAAGCTATAGACGCACCGGTATGTTTCAAAGGGTCACCTGAGGCCTATTGAGATTGCGAATCAATTTTCGAAAGAGAACCCTGCCAACATGAGCTGACTGGCGCTTCGTCACTGGCGGCAAGGAGTGACTTTTTGGCGGAATCAAGCTCTCTGATCTCATATTTATCAACAGGAGCCTTCAGCCTTGATCTGCTGCCGATCAATCATGACCTCAATTAGCTGAAGAGCCAATTCATGACCGATCAGATTCCTGAGATGCGCCCACAGCTCCATATCGAGATTGTCCGCCAAAGTGTCAATGACCAGTTGCAACAATCTCTTTGGTGGATCCTTGTCCTTGAGCACGTTAGTGAAGACCACCTTCAGGGCGTTGTCAGTGTGTGCTGAACCAAACTCGAGAAGGGCTTGGATGCGATCGCCGTTGGCGATAGCGAGTCGAATGGTGTCAATCGCAGCGTAATGCAGCTTTTGTAGGCATAGCTCGGAGAGAGACGGGACACTGATATTACTGGACAGATTCAGCAGCGCGTAGAGCTGGTCCGCATTCTGGTAGGTCAAGCTTCCTTGATATATCCACCGTATGAACGATTGAACAGTCGTGGCCTCGAATTCAGGCAAAATGATTCGCCTCTGGGCTGCGGCTTTCACAGGATTGCTCGCCGCTTTCATGTTCTCAGATTTTGTTATCTTGTGAAGTTTGGCAAACAACAATTCGGCGACGATCCGCACTCCTCGTGATTGAAGCAAGCTCAGGCGTTCCTTTAGACTCATGTCGCGGTTGTTGTCCCGAGAATCTTTCTTGTTACCCCTAGTCGACGGCGCCACCTTCGTACTCTTCTGGCCGATTTGATCGTCTACGGCCATTTCAATGACCTTTTTGACGCTAGCGTGGTGCTCCAAGAGTGGATATTTTTCATATGTTTGTACAATCAGCGGGGCTACCTGAATAACGGTCAGAGGATTTCATCAGCCGAATTTACGGTAGGTTTTCAGATCGTCACATGAGAATCGCAGAATACTGTGAGATCATGAAGCTCCCTCACAAGTGACATACCTTTTGTTCCAAGTGAGCTGCCTCAAATTGCTCATGTGTGACCTCTGGAAAGATACAACAGGCAATACGATCCATTGTTATCTTGCATTGGGTATATTGGTCCCGAATAGGCTTCGCCTTGGCACACAACTGATCGAAAGAAGTACTGTGACAGCGAAGCATCTCTTCGTGCATAGTGAACTTGGTGTTGAGCTTGGCCCCGCACTCAACGGTTATGGTGGTCTGCAAGAGCATTCTATCAATGGATCAGTGGCAAGGATAGCATAGCGCTTTATTTGTTACGCACTGCGAGGGCTTGAGGTTGTTGACAGAACCCTCATTGGATTCAACGCTGATTTGGACCTCGGCGCAATCCGGTAGATTTTCCATATCAGAGCTGCTGAACTCAGTCGTTGATGGGATTCTTTTCTTTTCGGGCTCACTAGTGGTTGCGAAGGATGGCTTGGAGTGGTCCATTATCATCTATATAGGGCACTGCTTTGAATTGAAGATAGATGAACTTGATAAGGAATGGTAGTAAAGAGGTAAGCGGGCGAGCGAAGAATGAGTTGTGGGCAAGGTTGAGATGTTTGGTCGAGCCATCCGCTTCCTTCCTCTCACCTTCAATTTGGAGACGCTTGGGTATTTGACGGTAAGTAAAGGGGGAATTGGACTCAGTGGTCACAAAGTGAGACTAGATTACCTTTAAACACATTTGCAGAAACTAAGATGTGATTTCCTTGTACCCAGATAGCACTTCATATGTCCTTGTCGAATTGCACCTTTGCCTACGTGGGCATTTATAGACCTTGGTATTCACCATTGTCTTTAGTGAAGTGTTTTCCGAAGAGAACATGATCGAAAAGACATTGCCATTCAGATGCGTGAAGGGCCACGATGTGAGGCTCTGAAAAAGAGTTGGGGGACATCTCGGACATAGCGCTTGGGCCTTGTCGAAACCCCGCGATGGCCCAAGGTCAACACCACGATTTAGTGTCTGAGAAAACAACGCGTCGCCATGGCCACTCTTCACCGCGAACGCGTCGAGCACGCGTTGAATGAGTTGCTTGTTCGCATCGTGCCTGAAGATGCCAGCGATGACGAAGACGCCGCGAACCAGCGCTTTGAAGAAGCGTACGACTTCGCTATCGAGGAACTGACTGCGGCGGGGGATCCTGCTATTGTTCCCGACGTCAACCATATTGCCAGCCTGATTGACAGGAAAGGTATGCCTAGAGTCTATCGTGCTTGCAGACAGCTCACTGATCATACTTCAGTCTCTGGGCCGCGGAATGACCGCCAGAAGAGCGCCCGCCTCCACAACCTGCTCTCCCGCCTCGAGACGCAAACTGTCCTGGACCAGAAGTGGCGCATGTTATACTTCCTTTTCAAGCTCTCTGACAATCCGTTGCCTGGTCCGGAGCAGCCCGATACCCGAGATGCACAAGTCCGCGCCCACGAACCTACAACACCATCGAAACATGCCAGCTCGAGTGGTCAAACGTCCGCCAGCCCAGCATTCCGGGACGCCTTTGCGAAGCCCGGACTATCACGAATACCGGTCAATGACGGGTCGCCCAAGACATCTACACGCCATGCGCCAGTAGTGGATAAACCAGAAAAGCGAAAGGAGCGACGATCGCAGGACACGAGCAAGCCACAGACAGCAGAAACCAGGGCGGAGGAGAAGGCTGACATAGTCCCCTCCGAGCCTGCACTCTTGCGCGACCTACCTTTCACACTTCAAGGCCTATCATCTACAAACCTTGTGTTCCCTTCTCCGACCGCACTCAAACTTCCTCCGAATCTGCCTGTGCCTATAATAAGTCTCCTCCACACTCTTGCTGAGCCTGCCATACTTTATCGAGGATTAGCAGAATTTGTCGACTCGGGCGATGGAGGCCTCATCGGGCAGAGCTTTCGCTCTGCCTTGGCCAAAGAACTGCGGGCATATCTAGGACTAGTAGCGACACTGGAGGGCCAAATTAGAAGAGCGCTAACGCAGCTGAGCGAAGGACCAGCCCACCAGGGAGTGACCAAAGCAGGAGTGACGCTCAAGCGATGTGTTATCTGGATACGTGAGCCTACAATGGGCCTTCGGCTGATGAGTCTGATGGTCGAGGAGTCAAAGAGCAAGAAAGGGGGCGAATTGATTACACTCATTCACTCATTTTCACTGAACCATGGCGATCCCTACGTCATGGCTTTCGCAGAGCGCCTTCTCTCCGATGTCACGCGGCCCTTCTACGATATGCTCAGACAATGGGTGTACGACGGTGAGCTTTCTGACCCCTATGGCGAGTTCTTCGTCTCGGAGCAGAGCGAAGACGAGATCAATGAAGCAAACGGCAACGAAGGCAAGGGAGGCGCAACCAGTGTCTGGGAAGATAAATACAAGCTGAATGACAAAACGGTGCCCACCATTGTCACCGAAGACTTTGCTAAGAAGGTGTTCTTGATTGGCAAGACTCTGAACTTCATTCGGTATGGGTGTGGTGATGCAGCCTGGGTAGACACCTATTCCAAGGAGGCTTCCAAGGAATTGCAGTATGGTGATACTGCGAACCTCGAGCGGTCGATCGGAGATGCCTACAAGACAACCATGGCGCGCCTCATCGACCTCATGGCGAACAAGTTCAAATTATTCGATCATCTACAGGCATTAAAGCAGTATATGCTGCTCGGCGCCGGCGATTTCATTGCTGTACTCATGGAATCTTTGTCTTCAAACCTTGACCGACCCGCCAACACGCAGTACCGCCACACCCTCACCGCTCAACTCGAGCATGCTGTTCGTAATTCCAATGCGCAATTTGACACATCAGATGTCCTCCGTCGACTTGACTCGCGTATGCTTGAGCTTTCGCATGGCGAGATTGGCTGGGACGTCTTCACACTTGAATACAAGATCGATGCGCCAGTGGACGTCATCGTCACCCCCTTCGGTTCAAAACAGTACCTCAAGGTTTTCAACTTCCTGTGGCGTGTCAAGAGGGTCGAATTCGCTCTTGGATCGACATGGCGTCGATGCATGACTGGTGCTCGGGGCGTGCTCGGCACTGTAGCTGACAAGGTCGGCGCGGACTGGAAGAAAGCACGTTGCGCAATGGCTGAAATGGTCCATTTTGTCAATCAGCTTCAGCATTATATCCTCTTTGAGGTCATTGAGTCATCCTGGATTGATTTGCAGAAAGCGTTGAACAAACCAGAAAGCACACTCGACGACATGATAGAAGCGCATGCGAAGTACCTTAACAACATCACTAGAAAAGGCCTTCTTGGCAGCTCAAGTATCGACTTCACGGGACAGCTACACGAATTACTTAAGACAATGCTCGCCTACAAGGATGCAGTCGATGGTTTGTACTCGTTCTCTGTCGCAGAGTTCACACGCCGGCAAGAGCACGCGGCTAAAATCGAAACACGCACCGCAGCCGGCCGATGGGGTATCTCTGAAAAGGATGCACACAGTTCATCATCACCCGACCATTTTGCTAGGCCACGCGCTGCATTGCGGCAAGACCCCGACTCACCTTTTCCTCCGCCACTCCTAGCCATTGGTGCTGTAGGGTCGAACGAAGATGACGTCTTACCTGCGCTTCAAAAACGACTAGGTCAATTGATTGAGGACTTCAAGAGCAGAATCAGTGTATTGTTGGGAGATTTGGTGCATTCACCTGATGGTGAGCTGAAGATGTTGGCGGTCAACATCAACTTCAACGAGGTCTATAAGCCTGAGCGTAGACGGAGGAAAGGCGAGAAGAAGAGGGAAAAAGAGAAAGAGACGCCCAAAGTGGCCACGACTGCGGGTGTGGCGTAAGCGAAAAGGACAATCCTGTTTTTCGGAATGAGAAGAGACGTGGAATGGGCATGTATGGCACGATCAAAGAGTTGAAGTTTGACCCTGGTGTCGTGTGGCGCTACATTCGTTGGTAGGTTGACCACAATCTACCGTGACGTTTGTTATAGGATATCACTGGA
>JAGTJM010000149.1:0-23638 GCA_020747015.1 Pyrenochaeta sp. MPI-SDFR-AT-0127 | reverse complement strand
TCTGAGGCTACGGCACGGTTTTTGAGTGCTCTGCTCTGTGCATCATGAAGCCTCAAAGTGGACTTGATAATCTCCGACGTTTGGGCGATCGACGATATTCGAAGACGCGCGCTTCCGCCAATGTACCATGGCGTCGGTAGTGGACGCCCCAAGACCTTGCTGATGGGACAATTCACGTGGTTTTGGTTCGAAGTTTGTGTCTGGTTCACTAGAAAAGGTATAGGTGCCGTTGTTGGTGGAAATGCTTGCCATTGACGTGACGACAATAAGCGCCCCTCGAGTGGGCGCGGGGCGGATTTTAGTCGATGCTAAGGGCAGTGTCAGAAGGAAGCGTGTGGCAAGTAAGATGGGAGGTAGCTTTGGACCGGCTTCGAGAGGAGTTTGATGCTTGAAGCTTAGACGGCCTTGACCCAGTCCAGATCCGCCCTCGAGAGAGTGTTTGCTAAAGGCGTGCTGATGATATCTTGAATCAATTGACGCGGGTGTTTCTTGATGACGGGCTGTGCTGCTGCGGCCTGCTGTCCATCATGCCGGCCGGACAATGGTCAATTTCCTTGCCGGCGCCATGACACCTGTTAGGAAGCGGCACAGCCAGGGCCAGGGCACCAACTCTATTCAGACAAGAAGAAAAAAAAGATCATGTGGAAGCCGCCTGGAAGGAAGGCAATGGAACTACCGAAAAGCCATGCAACGTAAGAGACACGGCTGGACAAACATACGGGTGGTGACCTGTGCCTTGAGATGAGGTGGACAGACGACTATAGTGATCCGAGCGCATGGTAGTGGGTGGAGAGGGTCGAAAGATTGACCATGCGGAGATGAGCTAGCGGGCGAATGCGCGACGATCGCCCAAGATTAGCAAACAGACGCCTGTGGCCTATGCCACATGGTCACATATAGAGAGAGAGAGAGAGAGAGAGAGAGAGAGCTGGAGACGGTTGATTGCCGTGTACAGGGTAACGTGGAACGCGAGTTTCGCAGACATTCGCAAACAGTCAAACCGGCAAACAGCTGCTGCCCTGTGCAGGACGAGGACAGTCTCTCTGTGCACATGATGGGAACGGCGGTGGTTGAGGCAATGTGGGTAGGGGGAGGTGGTGCCTCAGTGGTTGAGGCTGCAGGCAGCGCTGGGCTGGGCGGGGGAGAGGGATGCCTGAGCTTGGCCGAGGCAGCAGCAGTGCAGCATCAGTGCACCGTTCCCCCCATTGCCAGACGCGAGGGCCCGTCGCCAATTGACGAGTGGGCGGCACAGCGGGATTGGGGCCAAAGTCAATTGCAGCGCAGTGGCTGTCGTCTAGCAGACCCAGCAACTGTGTAGCTGGATGCGGGATACTCAGGCTGCCCGCCTCTAGCGTGCCGGGCCAGGGTCATGGGCGCTTAACGTGCATTGGCGACCAGACGCAACCACGCCAACAAGTGCGCTGCTGCACGGCTGCTCTGCTCTGGTTGCTCGACTCACCAAGACGCAGCGTCGCCAGTCGAAACAAAAACACGCTCCCCACGCCGCTCACGCCCTTGTTGACCGTGTTGAGCCTCTCCGCTGCAGCTGGCCTGCTATAAGCCCCCTTCCCCGTCCCCCTCCCTTGAACAGCTGCCCGCGCTTGCAACCCTCACCTCGCGCCGCACCTCTCCCTGCTGATTCGTCTGCGCAAGGCGGACAGTCTGCTCGCGGAGCCCTTCACCGCGCCGCAGCCGTGGCCCAGCACCCCCCCATTGCGCCTGCTTCGAGGCAGCCTGAGGCATGGCCACCGCGACCCAACTGATGCCGTCGCCGAGCGGCCTCAAGTCCATGTCAGCCTTCAGTCCCTACACCGACTCGCCCAGCTCGCCCGCCAACTTTGCCCACGTCTTTTCAAATAGGTGCGACCGCCTGACAAAGTCGCTGAAAGCCCAAAGCTAATGGACTCGACAAGATCCTCAAACACGTCCGACCACCTTCACCCCCACCCAGTCCCTACCCAGCCACGGTTGACCCCTCGCCCGTCGACAGCAATGGCACCGTCCATACCGACCACACAGAGGTACATGCCATCGTGCACACCACACCCACACGTGCGGCTGACCCTTACTACAGATTGAAGACGACGCCCAGGTAAACCACATCAGCGACGACGCCATGAGCGACATCACCTCGCCGGCCACTGACGACATTGTGAGCCCCGCGAGCCAGGACAGCCAGGCCAAGGTACGGCGAAGAGCCTCCTCCTCCTCCTCCTCCTCCTCCTCCTCCTCCTCCTCCCTCTTCCAGAGATGCCCGCACACTGCCCGCTAACCTCCAGCAGCCCTACAAGCTCGACACGAGTGTTTCTGTGCGCACCAGGGCAACTCGGACGATGCTCCACCTTCCGTTATCCACGCGCCTGCCCACTTCAAACAGTTTGTATGTGTCGCCCCCATCATCGTTGCACAACATAGGTGCTGACATTCAGGCCAGAATCGAGCGAGCATGTCGGCAGCGTCCTCGAATGTCAACACATCTGACAGCACCGGTCGAGTCTCCTTCGACACCTGAAGCAAACATGATCCCTGACGTGGATGAAAAGGTTCGTCCTGCGCATGTTGCTCTGACTCGAGCAGTGGAAGCTGAACATGTACAGCAATCCTCGGCTTTCACAACTCCAATCGACACTGCAGTCACGTCCGGCCCCCCAGATCGCAGCACCCCTCGCGCTCAAACCCGCCAAGACTATGAAGAGGATATCAAGCGCCGCAGCGTCCGCATGAGCGTCAATCTTGCCGGTACGTAGTCGAGCCTTGAACAATTTGCGCCTACTAATCTGCCTAATATAGCAGAGTACATGATAACGCCCCCACAAATCTTCGCAAGCTCCTCATCATCGACCAAGACGATAGTCAATCTTCACAGTCTCACGACGAGAGTCTGCTCGATGGCACGCAGACAATGGTCAGCGCCACGGAATCAACGATCGAAAAGGAGGTCCTGCCCTTAAAAGCGCCCTGACGAGTGCTGGACACTGTGCAACTCACTCGCAAAGCGACCAGCATCATCGCCAGCGAAGTTCTACTATTCTGGTGGACGAGCCGACATACAGGACACGCATGAACTGTTGGCGATTGTGTCAAAACTCTACGAGAGCAGAGAATCCATCGGCGCAGATCAAGCCAACGTGAGCTTTGTCGAACTTCTGCCAGGCGCTCTTTGACGTCGACAGCGGATATGAGCATCCGATCTTCCTCAGGTCAGTTTCGAACCAATAATCATCTCTATAATGCCCACATCGCACACTCCCGAACTTTCCGCGAACGCACACTTGACTTTTACCTAACCTTGTGCCATCGACTGATGAAGCAACGAACCTCTCTTCCTGAAGAGACCGACTCGCTGTTGCATGCATGCTGGTCGTTGGCAGAGATGCTTTTTAGTCTTCGCCAGAATAGCCGTGATGGCAAGCCTGCTGACGAAGAACTCCTGGGCTCCGCAATACAAGCATGCTGGGAGTTGTGCGACTTATTCCGCGAAGGATGGACCCAAGTGCGACCAGACCGCGGGACTCCGCGACCAACACAATACGCCTTCTCCGCCGGCCCTACTTCTGTGTCACAGTCCCACTCCCAAATCGCATATTCTGAACGGTCTGGACGGTCCTCCAGTGTGAACGACTCATATCACTCTGCCATATCGTCTAGGATGGCCACTCCAATGCATCCAGAAACACCGACAACCATTTTCGATGATCGAGAAGAATTCTCACCTGCTGATGAACCCAACGTACCAAACATCCTTGTTCTGGGCCAGAAGCCGGTATGACGCGGACCCACGACCGGTGGTCATCTGCGTCTTCTAACCTCTCGACATATTCCGACGCTTCAGCACATACCTCCTCCACGGCAACTGCAGGTCGAGAGGACCCCAATCTCATCCGCCTAAAAGGCTCATTATAAAAGCAGCAATCAATACTGGTTACAACCGTCAGGTTCCACTCCCCGACTTCATACGCGCACTACCCTCCAACAGCTTTGGGACGATACCTTGGCAAAGCCAATTATTCGAAAGCTATAGAAAGCTTGTGCTGGTAGATCCAACGCTACGGACTGTGCATACACAACCGCTTCGCAGACTAACAGCTCTCGAGATAGGGCGTCAGTGCAGTGGTTGGCTCGCAGTGAGCAATTCAAATGGGTACGCGAGCTCTATCGATTTGTCTTTGGTAACTACCCTGAAGACACTAGCCAGCGCAACCTCATCATCAATGCATGACGCAACTTCTTATTTTCTGTAACTATACTCTTTGGATACCGTTTTGTCTGGATGGGCTTCATTGTTCTACTTCTGCCATATACCCAACACTCTCTCCAGTGCGCATCTACCGCTCTCAGCATGTTTTCTACCAAGGTATGGATCATGGACATATGTTCACTTCTTTGTACATCTTCATTAATAATTATTCATCTTGGTCTTCTTAGAGTCACGGCTCTCTTTTTCCTTGCTTTTGTCCAGCCTGGTGGTTGGCTGAGCCAACTACGGCGGGCTGTGAGATTTCCATATTTATTGCAACCCCAAATTGACTCGTGAAAGCGCTCCCTGCATGTTTAGAAGCTCCTCCTACCAACAACAGAGCAGAGGCCTTTCAATTCAGATTAGCTCTCGCAATCCAAGACTATCGTCCACGCCTAAAATACCTCGACGCTTCTCCACTCGCCGAAGTTGCCGACCTAGTCCCTTCAAACCACTTGCGGCAAAAGAGGAGGTGTTTGGACGGGTAGAAGTTCACAATGTCTTGGAATGTTGGACTTTGTGCTTACAATGGGTAGCTTAAATCATGCTATTGCAAAATCCTCATTAGTATGGAACGACATGTACGTGCGTCATAGAACAAGCCTGAGATAGCCCACGATAAGTGGAAGTAGCCGACGGACGTGTTAGGGATACCTCGCTGATGAACCCAACACAGGCTGTACAGGAAGAATGAGAATCGATGCAAGAGCAACGCCGTAGAGAAGGGGGCTTCTTTATATACGAAGTGAGGTGGCTGAGAGCCATATGGGCTTTAGGCAGACTTAACACGGAGTAGTTGCTCTGTCGTGAGAGGATCAACATCGGGGCTCAATCAACCACTCCTACCACGCAAACGACATTGATGCTTTTCCTGCGGTGATTTCGCTGAATCCAAGCGACCACGAGGCTGAACTTAGCACATGGACATTCATCGATATGACACACAATGTAGGGTTGCCGAGTTACGCACAAATGTTCCATACTAGTGTAAGAAAGAATATCTAGACTGAGTTTACAAATTCATATCATCACTGAAAAGCTGAATCTAAGAGCATTCTTGTTTCCTCTATATGAACTCTCTTTGATCCTGTCACGGTGACGGCTCCTGGTGGTCTTTCGGCTAGCGACTTTTCGTTACTTTGTGATATTTACTGGTCTGTACTACTTGCTCCAATCGGTCTCGTACATAATGCCACTACCGCTGTTATAAGACTCCTCCTGGCACCACACGATTTCCTTTCGCGCGGGAGTATCTTTTCGAAATTTCGGGTACTTGTGTGTAAGGAAAAGGATGCGCGTAATCGAGGCCCTGTTAGCCTTTTGTTTCTCACGATGCTCATGTGAAGCCGCAAAGACCTGACCGCTGCAGACAATGGCTCTTTCTATTACGGAGCCCGTCAATGGCGTCGAAGAATCTTCTAGCACTGGTTGAGAACCTGCTGTGCCTGACAGTTCCTGAAGAGAGGATCGTGCTAAAGGGTGCCTGAGTAGTGAATTCGAAAAGAAAATGATGAGCGCTAAGGAATGGTAAGCATGTTTTGCAGATTGCGCCATCGAATAAACTTACACTTGCAGCTTTTTATCTGCATGTGTTGCCGGAGAACATGCAATAGGTTGGCAGGCCGTGTTAAATACACGACTTGCATGTTGCAATTAGTCGTCTGCGATCCCATACTTTGAAGCCACTTCGTTAAATCTCCGTCGCACAATTCAAGGATACGGACGATACGGGCAGACGAGTGCTCAGGGTTCTTGTCCATCGTATCCATGTGGTAGCGAAAAACAAGGCCAGACTTTAGCGACCATTTCGCTTCACTGGATGCAATGAAATGCTCAATAGTTGTTTATGCATTATTGGCAAAGGCACCAAACTGCGCTTCCCATAAATAAGAAAGTTTGAACTAGCGGGAGAGTAGTCATATTCGAACCCAAGCACAGCGACTTCACTCAGTGGGGAGTTGGTGACACTGTATGCGCCCTGACTGTCATCGAGTGCGTTCAGAGGTCCCCACTTCTTATGCAATTTCTGGTCATGCAACACCGAGTACTGCTACAAAGATTTACGACGCTGTACGTAGGCGAACACATGGCCTTTGAGGAGCAGAGATCCGAACACCAATGCCTCCGCTGTACTCCAGCCGATCTGCCCAGCATGGAAACTTTTCGTTTGACTTTTTCAAAATTCGCTAGAGGCTGCTGTGAGATAAGTAACGCTTTGGGACAGAGCTTATCCTCTCCAGGAGCTTTTTGAAGCATCGACTCGCTGGCTACTGTCCGACTGTAGGCCGATACAGAGTTCGGCGATTGGGTCATGTCGACCATGCTGTCCGCTGGTTTGCTAAGGTCCTTAGTTCGAGCGATTGGCTCCTCAAGCTGCCTCCAGTTGGTTCTTTTCGTTCTTCAATGTCGACTGAGGAAATGGCCCATCAGCCATCAGTCTCTCACAGTATTTTTAAAGCACTAGCTACTATCGGGCGATGTTTTATCCATCTGAACTTGCGTAAAACTATAACGCAACGATAACAAACCAAATTGATCATGATATCCGTCAAATTGATTCCTATAATCAGCTGCGAGCTCGTATATAAAGACAATAGCTTCCGATTGTTAGCGTTGGCGTTTAGGGTTACTTATAACCTAATTAAGATTAATAATATATATACTACTAGGCTAGTAGTATGTGAAGTTTTATATATACTAGTTAGTAAAATTTAGGTAGGGTTAATAGAAACGTGGAATATGGGCGCTTCAATGTATTTGGCAAGGTCGGTACAATACGGTGTTGACGTGATTCCCCCTCATCAGTTGTGAGGCCAATCCGGTTATTGATCATGATTCGAACTGTGCCACCGACTTTATACGGGTTTAAATTTGGAGGATCTAGAGCCTCACAGGCTACGTCCTGTCCAGAGAATGCAGCGTCGCCATGCAGTGAATGAAGCATAGTGTCTGCTTAGTCAGGTGATTCTTGCACAGCTTTCAGATGACCTTGAGCGCCTGGATCTACGACCTCGAGATGCGATGGATTTGGGAGTAGCGAGATATTGATTATATTGCCCAACGCAATTTCATATTAACTTGGATGCCTTGGCGGTAAGTCATATCTCCGGTTTGACCATTTGAACTGTCCGGCTCTAGGGTTCCTGCGAAATGGCCGAAACATAACATTGCTTATTGAGGTTCATTCTACCACGATGACAGTGGCCAACAGCATCATCGTTGATTCTGTGCGCACCTCCAGCTTTATCGATTAATGAAAACATTCCTGCTGCTAAACTATTCGCGCCATCTAGCCCAAAATCTTCCTCGCGAGGGAATTTCGCTGCAAGGAATCGACCGGTAGTTGTAACCCACAAGACTGAGTCAAGGATCTGTCCTTTTTTAGAGATTGATAATACATTGGTAATATACTTTTCGAATCTCGAACGAAGCCGGTTTTGTTTGACAGGATCAAAGACGTGTTGGATCTCGGCGCCCAGATATCCACAAGTACATGCACAAAAGATGTGTGATGATATCGCGAAAACATAGATTCGACCAGTAAGATTCAGACTAACAACCACCGCCTCCATGCAACGAAATTCTCTAGTGATCGAAACCCTTACACAAGAGACTCACTATCGTAGAACCGCAATGGCGAAATAAATTTCACGGGGCACACTCACACATCTCGCCCAAAGCGTTGGGGACAAGCTTAAGACAGACGAAGAAGTTGCAACCATTGAAACAGAAAAGATCGATATTGCCGTGCACGCGTCGGAGAGTGGGCGACCCATTGAACTACACGTTGCGGAAGGAGACGAAGTGGTTGTCGGCCAGGAAATCGCGACTGGAGCAACAGACTACATCGATGAACAAACAGACGCAAGGACAGATAAAACTATGAACAGCCAACACGAAGCCGAGCAGAAACACTAATCAGACAAGTCAGCTCAAACTTCACTAAAAACTCAGACATCGTAAAAGTCAACAATTGCAGCGTTCATCAAAAGAATCGCAATGCCAGATCGCGCAAGCGAGGCCAACAGTGAAAATCACATAGCCAGTGATCAAATTTCCCGTTCGCAATCGCCCGCACGGAACGAACGTATCTCAAAGTTATTGCGAGTGAGACAGACAATTGCCAAACGCTTGAAAGAATCGCAAAATCGTACTGTATCACTAAAAACAATGCAGCACGTTGATTTGTCTAGTCTTATCGCATGGCGAAAGCTATACAAGGACGAGGCGATGGAAGACATGGCGTACCATTAGGTTACATGTGAACTTCATTAAAGCAGCGACACTGGCTGTGCGTGAGGTACTGTAATCAACATATCGATAGATCCAGAGAAGTCGATGATAATATTCTGTGATTACATTGGTATCAGTGATGCAGTCTCAACGCCGAAAGTCTGGTGACGAACTACTTTGCGTAGCTGCCAAACAATGTACATCATTGATATCGAAAGGACCGTCGCAGCACTGCAAAGGAGGTGAGCATGAACCGTGGTGAACTTTGGTATTACAATTACAACGTGCTAATCAGAGAATAGGCTTGCGAGTCAAGATTGGCATTGGATGATATTCTGCGGTAACTTCTCAATCAGCCATCCCGGAATATTTGGCTCATTTCTGGAAACCATGTGATCAATATCTACAGTCAGCTGTGTTCAATTTAACAGTATCGTGGGGAGCTCGTGTATTAAACGGAAAAATATAAATACACCCGTAACGACTCACTATTGCGAATAGTTACTAATCTCTAAAAATTCATTTTGCAGATTATATATATCACTCTAAACTTATGTAAGAAAGTAGGGAGAGGGAGGAGGTAACTTTCTTTAATAATAAAATAGCCTAGTAACCTAGATAGGCTAGCAGGGCTTAGCTCTTAGGATAAATAAAGATTACTTATATAAGTAGAATAATATCTTAGATAGATAAAAGGTAGGTAGGATATAATAGATTTATACTAGGTATAGGATAAGTAGGTAGGATAGACCTCTACTTATAGATAGATCCTTCCTCCTTCTTATAGATATTTTAGCCTAACTATAGGCTACTATTTCCTTTAAGCTAACTTTATCTCTAAGGCTAACACCTTTCTAGCTTTAGATACTATAATAGTATATTAGCTATAATATATTTCTTTCTAGGATATATTTAATCTTAAATTCCTATATTAGGATATAGCTAATATCTATTTATAACTAACCCTAGAACTTTAGCTAATAATTAATTAAGCTATATAATTAATATCTAAGCGTCTATTTCTATTATAAAATACTAGCTATAGAGCTATATTTAACTTCTTTAAAGACTATAGTACTACTCTATATTTAAGCTTTATAGAATACTAGAGGCTTTAGACTTTAACTATATAATACTCTTAAAGTAAATAGAGTATCTTTTCTATCCTCTCTAACTTATTTAAGGATAGCTCCTACTTTTCTTTACTCTTATTAACTCTAGGTAAAATATCTATCTACTATTATAGTCTAGTCCTACTAATACTAGGGCGTTAGTAATATATTCCTTAAGGTCTTCTATAGTATTTTTCTAAGCTCTTCCTAGTTCTATACTATATTTACTTTTATAAGGTAAAAAAGGGTTTACTCTAATAGTAAAATTTAGTACTTATATATAGTAGTATATATATACCTATAAATATATAAACTTCCTTAGGATTCTTATAGTCTAGCTAATCTTAAATCTTAGCTACTTTTCCTTAGTCTAATACCTCCCTTTAGTACTAACTTTATATCTAACTACTCTTAGTCTTTCTATTACCTAGTAGTACTTCTTCCTAATACTATAGCTCTAGCTCTTTCTATATTAGCTAAAACTTAATCTAGTTATTAAATATACTTTAGAATATACTATTATACTCCTAGAAGAGTTTCCTTATTATATAGATTATCTTTAGCCTCTATATATAATATTATCTAAGAATAGTAATATATAAGGCTAGTAGTCTTTTAAGATCTTTATTATTACCTATTAG
This sequence comes from Pyrenochaeta sp. MPI-SDFR-AT-0127, assembly GCA_020747015.1. NCBI lineage: Eukaryota > Fungi > Ascomycota > Dothideomycetes > Pleosporales > Cucurbitariaceae > Pyrenochaeta > Pyrenochaeta sp. MPI-SDFR-AT-0127. The sequence continues at coordinate 13,415 of JAGTJM010000149.1, read as the reverse complement.
AATACTATAACTAAATTAGTTATACCTTAAACTATTATATAATACTAAAGTAGTCTAATAGGTATCTAGAAAGCTATTATATCTCTACTATCTTTATATAAGGTAATCTAGTTATATCCTAAGAAGAGATCTATAAGTAATAGAACCTTATATCCTATAAACTTCTCTAAAAACTTATCTACTATTAGTAGTAAGTTAGTATCCTAAATAGATACCTTATTTATATAGATTACTTATTTATTAGATAGTCGTCTTATCCTTCTTTAGTACTAAGAACTAAGGATTTAGTATTAGCTATTATAGAACTCTAAACTACCCTATCTATCTAGTCCTAAAATATCTCTATAACTTACCTTAATTCCCTAGAACTAGGAAAACTTTACTTACTAAGCCTTATATAGGATAGTTTTAATTTTATATAGTAGATAGACGTTATAACTAATCCTTCCTAATTCTAAGAATATAAAAGTAATTACTACTTCTTAGTTATATATTATATAGAGTATTAGTTCCTTCTCCTTTACCTTTAAAGGACTAAATTTCTAATCTATAATTCTCTTAGGTATTAAGCGCTCCCCTTATAGAAAAGTAGCGTATCTTCTTTTAAAGAGATAGTTAAATAGTCTAGGGCTAGGAGCGTTTAGACTTAGTCGTAATAGCTAATTCTTAATAGTAATAGTTTTCTAATTATCTTATCTAAGCTCTATTAGTTCTGTTAGCCTTAGTTATTAATAGATTATACCTTATTAGCTACTTTCTTATATAATATATTTACTTACGCCTACTTAGCTCTTAATCTCTAAGCTTATTAGTTTAGTTTATATATTATAACTATATATTTAAGTTCCTCTTTATTCTAAGGATCCTTAGTACTTACTATATTATAAGTAATAACCTAATTTACCTAGGCTTTAAGTTTATTTCTATCCTCTCTCGTAAATATAGGTAAGAAGTTACTAAATCTATCTAAACTATTAATAAACTAAGCCTTTATAATATATTTTATCCTTACTATTACGTTTACTTAGCTTACTTCTTATTTTCCTAAGGGGTTTTCCTTCTATAGACGCGCTGCCTTAGCTAGTACGCCTATACTTAGTTTTCCTTATCTTAGTTTATATACTCTACGTTTCTTAGATAAAATAGCGTTAGATCTAAGGCTATAAATACTGCGTTCCTCGTTCTATTATTAGATATTATCTAGTAAGTTACTCTCCTATAGACGTTATACTAGATTACTAATCTTAAAGAAGCGCACTATAGATTCCTAAGGATTACGGATCTTATTAGATTAGTAATAATCTAAAAGTTCGTCTTAGTTACTACTTCTCCTATCTTTATAGGTATATTCTATACATCCTAATAAAGGGATCTATATTACTAGTTACCTTACTATCCTATTAACTTATTGTCGCGGAGGAAGATCTCTCTTATGAGTAGAAGTAGAAGAGTGATCCAACTAATCACGTAGAATAGGAGTGTAGAAGATATACTAATTAAAAAGATAGATTAGATTAAGTATCCTCTAATCTAAGGGTATATAGTCTAGACTTCGTAACTTAGCTTTCTTAGCTAGAGATTAATCTTATCTACTAATCTTTCTCTAAGCTTAGCGCACTCCTATAGTTATAAGCCCAGCGCTATAGGACTATAGATTAATTCTCCCTATATAATCTTATACGCTAAAGTACTTAGATTACTCTATATTCTTTACCTCTCTAATATCTTACTTATAATAGATTAAGAATCTTCTATTCCTAAAGGAAATATCCTACTATAATTATAGAAAGATTAGCCTTTCTAGTTCCTTAGCTTAAAAGCCTTATATACGAAAAGTAGGTTTAGGATTAGATTAATCTAGATAGTATAGATACTATACTAATTAAGGATTAGGAACTAGCCTATCTAAAGATTCTAACTAAGCTAACTAAGCTAGTTACTCTCTTAACTATAGCTACCTAAGAGGAGTATAAGAAATTTAATAAGGACTTACTTAAATATAAGGCTCTATAGGTCGTATATAAGGAATATAGAGTAGATAATAATACTCTAATAAGGAAATAGAAGATTAAAACTACTTACTAGACTTAAAAGAGAGTAGCTCTCTTAAATATTAGAGACTAGATTAATAAAATAGTATCTATAGATCTTCTTACTCTAACCTAGATTAAACTCCTTAATAGAAGGGAATATAGACTTTAACCTCTAATTAGATAGCTTAAGAAGGACCTAGCTCTAAATATAAGCCTTATAGTAAACTAGATTAGAAGTAAGTACTAATTATACCTAGAAAAAGTAAAGGGAGGGCGAATAACCCCTAATTACTAGTTTTAAGAGTAGTAAGTCCTATATACCTAAGCGTAAGCCTTTAATATACCTAATATTTAAGGATTAATTAGGCTTACTAACTTTCTAGAGGCACTTATACTAAAGTTACTCTAGATTAGGTACGCTAAATAACTACTAAGATAATTAAAGATATAGTAATAGGCTAAGTAGTAATAGAGCTTAATAATCTAGCTAATATTTATAGTATACTATTATAGGCTTATATAAGCCTTACTCTAAAGGGAAAGGACTATTAGTATTTACTATCTCCTTATTTAGTAGAATACTAAGTAGAGGAAACTCTAAAATAAGTAATAGCTACCCCTACTAAGTTAAACCCTATAATAGATATAGGTAGAAGCTAATTACTTATAGAAGACTCTAGATAGCTATAATAGGATTATCTCTAACCTTAAGGATAAACCTAAGTAAATTTAATAAAAAGAAGATTAAGGAATAGTACTATAAAGAAGAGTAGGCTAAAATTTATAAATAGGTTAAGTAATTAGGTTAGTAAATAAGGATAGAGACTCTAAGACCTTAAAATTAAGGATTAGATATAGACGTAATAAAAGTACTAAGCTAATTTATTAGTATAATTATTAATTACGTTATATTTAATAAAGATACTAAATAAGATTAGTCTAAATAAGGTATTATAGTATATCCTTTAGCTAGTACCTACTTTCTAGCTTAACTATCCTAGATAGAGGCGTAGCTTATTACTTAGTAAACGATTAAAGTTACCTTATTCTAGGGTTATTTAGGAAAGTAAAGGATTATAAATATATTAAAGTAGGAATATAATCTCTTCCTATAGATAGCTATAGGAAAAGATTAATTAAGGGTATCTTTAATAGCGATAATAGATTAAGTAAGGTAGACCTACTCCTTAAGGAAGTAAGGGTTATATAAGGCTTCTATATTAATATTATATCTATAGCACGACTTAAGTAGATAGGGATTTAGGTAATAGGCTATAATAGAATACTGCGATTTAGAACTCTAGAGTTAAACGTTATATTATTTAAACTAATTAAGAAAGGTAATCTAGCCTTTATTAAATATAATATCTAATCTTATTCTTAGGTCCTAATAATTATAAAAGCTGTAGCGACGTCTACTATCCCTTAAAGTAGAATTAGTTTAGAGGATCTTTAGTATAAGAGAGCTAGTTACTTAGGGTAGAAGGTAATATAAGCCCTAGTAAAGAGCGCTTAGAACGTAAGAATTAATAGTATAAAGAGGATTAACTATAAGTATTATATAACTATATATACTTCTTAAGTAATCTTAAGGCACCCTAAAGAAGGATTACTAAGACCTTTCTACTATATATTGTAAAGAAAGTAGGGAGAGGAGGAGGTAACTTTCTTTAATAATAAAAATAGCCTAGTGACCTAGATAGGCTAGCAGCGGCTTAGCTCTTAGGATAAATAAAGATTGCTTATATAAGCAGAATAATATCTTAGATAGATAAAAGGTAGGTAGGATATAATAGATTCGTTGCTAGGTACAGGATAAGTAGGTAGGATAGATCTCTACTTATAGATAGATCCTTCCTCCTTCTTACGGATATCTTTAGCCTAACTATAGGCTAACTATTTCCTTTAAGCTAACTTTATCCTCTAAGGCTAACTATAGCCTAACTATAGCCTTAGGTCTTCCTAAGGTTAATAATATCAGGTCTAAGACTTAAGGATAACCTTATCCTTAAGATAACCTTAACCGAGGTCTTAACCTTTTTCTTAATAACTCGCTTAATACTAACGCTATAATAATAAACTATATACTATTCTAATCAGAATTTATAGGCGAGTAAATCTACTAAATATTATTACCTAAGCTCTAATATAGCTTACGTAATTAAATAAAGAAAATAAGCTTAGATAGTTTAAGTACCTTAAGTATCTAAACTTTACACACCCCCTTAAGCTTATTTCTTATAACTTAATATTTTTATATATTTTTATATATAGTATTTCTAGACTATATTTCTAGAACTTCTATATATTTTTTATTATAAAATCTTTAAATAATAGGCTTTATAGAAACTAAGGAATATTATTTTTTATAGTTTTTTCTTCTTAAGCCTTAAGCCTTATTCTTATTTAATAAGTAACTTATAAATAGTAACTAGTTATAAGTCCTTAGTATCTATAAGATTAATTCTAGTTTTAAAGTCTAAAAACTTAGGTAAACTAGTAGGCTTAGTAAGGATATCTGCTAATATAGTACTAGTATTCTCGTATACTAGATCTATATTATTTTTTAGTAGATTATCTCTTACAAAGTGATAGGTTATATCTACGTGCTTAGTCCTAGCGTGATAAATAGGGTTTTTAGCTAGTTCTATAGCAGATAAACTATCTGTTTTAATTATATTTACTTTATTAAATATAGAGTATTTATTAATAGACTTATAATTAAATAGCTCTTTTATAAAATTTTGTAAATATAAAGATTCTTTAGTAGCTTCTTTTAGAGCTATATATTCAGCCTCTGCAGAACTAAGAGCTACTGTCTTTTGCAATTTAGATAGCCAGCTAATAGCTACGCTATTATTATAGTTATTTTTATTATTATTAAATAAAAATATATTGCCTGTAGTAGACTTTCTAGAATCTATATCACCCCCCCAATCTGAATCGCTAACTCCTAATAAATTAATACTATTAGTAGTATTATATTTATTATTAATAGTCTTATTTATATAGTTACTATAAATTAAGTCTTTGTTTTGAGTTTTAATAATAGATTCAGGTTGTATAGGCTCTAGAGTTAAGTCTAGACCTAGGTATCTAGTTTTTAATAGATAGCTCCAAATATTATTTAAATATTTATAGTGTTCTACGCTAGGATTAGACATAAAACGAGCTAAATAATTAATAGATTGTACTAGATCTGGCCTAGTAAAAATAGTAAGATAGATAAGAGATCCTAGTTCTTGTTGGTATCTATTAATATCTTCTAGTTTACTAGTTTCTAGATTTTTAGATAGTTTAATCCTAGAGGTATAGGTAGATCTTTATCTTTATTATCTAGTTTATTATATTTAGCTAGAATCTTAGAAATAAAGCTTCTTTGCGTTATAATTATAGATTTCTTAGATCTATCTCTAATTATTTCAACGCCTAAGAACTGTTTTATTTCTCCTAGATTACTAACAGCTAATTTAGATATACTAGTTAGGTTTTTATATAGTCTATTAGCTAGATCTATATCTTTACTAAATACTAGTATATCGTCAACGTGTGTAGCTAGTATAATAGGGCTAGTATTATGAATAAAAATACTATTATCTATTTTTAGAGTACTAAAACCTAAGTCTTCTAAGATTTTAGTTAAAAATAGCTGCCACTGTCTACTAGCTTGTTTTAAACCGTATAGTGCTTTATTTAGATTACAAACTATAGTATTATAGTTCTTAGTTTGTTTAGCTAGATAGATAGCTTCTAGTAGTTCTTTATTATTAAGATCTTTATTATTAAGATCTTTACTATCTAGAAATTTATCTAGGATATAGCTTTCAAAGCCTATAGGTAGCTGGATATATATATTATTATTATCTATTTCCGCATTAGGAAACGCTTGTTTAATATCCCAAGCATATATTTCCCAGTCTAGATAGCTAAAAATAGATAATAGTAATCTAATAATACTAGGTTTACTAGTAGAAGCAAAGGTTTCTTTATAATTTATATTATATCGTTGTAGAAAGCCTTTAGCTACCCACCTAGCCTTATACTTTTTAATAGTATTATCTAGGTTATACTTTTTATTTAGGACCCATCTACCTCTTAAAATAGCTTTATCAGCTATATCATTAGGCCTAGTCACTAGTTTCCAAGTATTATTATTAAGTAGATCGTCTACTTCTAAGTACATAGCTTTTAGATAGAGATCTTTATCTTTTCTTAATAATACCTCCTTAAAACTAGTAGGTTCTAAAATAGTATTATTATATATATTTAATATATATTTTAAGATAGTATTATTAAAATATCTACTTTACTAGAACTATTAGTTATAGTCTCTAGTAAGTTATTATCTATAATATTAGTATTAGTATCTTCTATTATAATAGAAGTACTTAAAATACTATAGTTATCCTTAATAATAGAAGTATTATTTGCTAATTCGTCTTCTGAATAATTATCTTCTATTACCTTAGGTTTTAGAGGCTTAAAGATTTTCTAGGTTTAGTTATAGTCTTAATTAACTCGTCTTCAGATTCTTCAGAATTAATTATATCTAGATTATTCTCTAGATTACTAGGTTCTAGACTATTATTCTATAGATTTAGTTATTTTATCTATATTAGAACCTAGTCTAAGATCTTCTAGTTTAGTAAAAATCTTATTTATATTACTACTATTATTTTGTTTATAGTAGTAACCCTCTATAATTTTACAATCTCTAGTATATATAGACTTATTAGTACTAGGATTATATAATTTATAGATATTAGAGCCCTTATAGCCTATTAGATAGTAAGGTATAGCTCTATTATCTAATTTCTTAAGGAAGCTTATAGGCTCCTTATAGTAAGTTAAAGATCCCCAAATTCTAAGATTACTTAGATTAGGTAGTTCTTTATACTTTAAATAATAAGGGGTATTAAAACTAATAGAACTACTAGGAGTTCTATTATATAGATAAGTAGTTGTTAAAATAGCTTCTCCCCATAAATTATTAGATAAATTACTAGTTATTAATAGAGCTCTTACTTTATTTAGTAGTACTTTATTAATAATTTCTGCAGCTCCGTTTTGTTCAGGAGTATAAGGCGCAGAATATCTAGTTTCTATCCCTTTATTAGATAAATAACTATCTAAATCTTTAGATTTAAATTCGTTATCTAGCTGTAGAGCCTTAACTTTATTATTATTAAAGTTATTATTTATATTAGGGTTATTACTATTATTTATAGCCTCTAGTTCTAGTTCTACTATAGTACTTTCTATAACTTCTCTAGTATTCTTTCTAGTTTTAAGAAGCTTAACGACTAAGTACTTAGTATAGCTATCTCTAAAAGTTATATAGTATTTATAACCTCTAAAAGTTCTAGGAGTTATAGGTCCTCCTATATCTATATAGATTAGATCTAGATAGCCTAAGACTTTAGTACTAGGTTCTTTATTTATATTCTTAGTTAGCTTAGCCTTAATACAGACTAAGCAATTATCTAAGGAACCCTAGCAGTCTCTATATCTTTTAGATCTAGATCTACTCCTTTAGTCTTATTAAAAGCTGTTTTATAGCTTTAGACTAATATGCCCTAGCCTATTATGTATAAGTTCTATAGTATTTTTATTATATACTAATTCCTCGTTATTACTAGGAATTATAGAACTACTAGGGTTATTATTAATATCCTCTAGACTAATAGCTTTATCTATATTATCCACTATAGTTAGAGTAGTATTAATAGCTCCTCTAATATAACTATTAGAATTAATAGACCTAGTACTTTTTATACTAAAAGTACTAACGCCCCTTTATAACTTCCTTTAGTTAATAAAGTATTATTAGGCGTATAGATAAAGCAATTATCTTTATTAAAAGATAACTTATAGTCTTTTTAGTTATAAGACTAAGACTTAATAATTAACCCCTAGGCTAGGAATAAATAGAACGTCTTTTAGTTTTACTATTTTCTTAGTACTAGTAAAATAGAGTTCTATATCTCCTATACCACTAGCTTTAATAGTATTATTAGTATTACCCCACTTAATAGATATATTAGTAGGTTTAATACTAGTAAATAACTCTCTTATATAACTAGTGTGTATAGTAGCTCCAGAATCTAAGATAAAGTCTATAGTACTATTAATATCTTTATAGCTTAGACTAGTACTTAGTATAGTTTCTCTAGTATTATTTATATTCTTATTTTTACTATTAATACTAGGTCTTAGTTCTGGATACTTTTTATAGCAGTTATTTTCTAAATGCCCTTGCTTATAGCAGAATTTACAGCTTTTAATAGTATTTTTAGGAGATTTATTATTTTTACTACTATTAGTCTGCATAGACATCTCTATATCGTTACTATAGTAACTGCCTTTTTTATTATTACTAGTATTTTTACTAGTATTATAGCTATTATTATAACTAATACTTTTATTAGTATAATAACTAGTATTACTAGATTTTATAGAATTAAGCCTTCTAGACTCATCTAATAATTAAGATATAATATCATCAATTTCTAGTGTACTATCGTCTAGCCTAATAGTTTGAGTTATAATAGCTACTACGTAATCGTAGTCTTTATTTAAGTTATTTAATAATAACGCTATTAGAAACTTATTAGGTAGGTTAATAGCCTTAGATTTAAGGTTATTAAGTATTCTTTTAAAGGCGTTTAGATATAATTCTAAGTTTCCTTTATAAGTATTTATAGTAGTATTTATTAGATCCTTACAAATAAGGAAATCACTACTAAAGCCTTTAGCTTTATATAGGTTTTCTAGACTATTCCATAATAAATAAGGATTAGTTTCAAATCTAACCTGCAATAAAGGGCCGTCCTCTAAGGATAATTTAATAAAAGCAGTAGCCTTATTAGCTCTAACTGCTAATAAATCTAAATCGTTATCATCTATATTTAGAGTATAGTCCTGATTAACTATATCTAGATATCCCTCCTTAACTAATAGAGCTTCTATTCTAATAGACTAAATATCAAAATTAGAAGAGCCTTTTAGCTTAGGGATCTTAAATATATTATCCATTTTTTAACTATAAAGATAGTTATAGCTTAAAAAATAGATATTATTTAAGGATAACGTCTTATAACTCCTCTTTAAGGAATTAGAGTTATTTTAGATTTTTTATAAAGAATTAAATACTAGCCTAATATAGCTAGTACTAACTTCTTAGCCTAGGATATAACTAATATAAAGTTATATTTTAGATCCTAGGTCTTTATATAGAGCTAGTAGTATTACTAAGCCTATAATTAATTATTTATAACTAGATTTCTTAAGCCTCTTAAGGAAATCTTCCTTAGGTCTTATAAAAGAAAACCTTATAAGTTATAATATATAGTACGGCTATTATAGCTCTTATAACTATAAAATAGTAAGACTATTTCCTATAGTTCTTACTTAAAATAATAATATATATAGTAATATATATTAGGTAGAGAGGCGTTATATTTTTCGTTTCGATAGTAACTTTATAAATAAAGCTTACTAAAGACGCTAGCTAGTTTACTCTTAATAATTCTAAAGACAGGTCTTTGCACCTTCCTCTAGGGATAATCTTTAGATAGACTCTTATATAATATAAATAACTAGTAAATAACTAGTTAAATATAAAATAATACCTCTTATTCCTAAGAGAAGAGCGAGTAGGGACTAAGACTAGATAAGCCTTAAGCTATACTGTTTTTATAAATCTAAGAGCTAAGATAGAGTACTCGAGTTTCTTCTATCCGAAGCTAATAGAATAAAACTATAGCTTTTATCCTTCTAAACTCTATATATACTAGTTTCTAAAAGCTAACTAAATAGAGCCTACGCGTCTCTAAATAGCTTAAAAGCTAATAAATAACTAATATACTAGTAGTATAAAAGTATTATCTATACTAGGGAGTAATAGATATAATAGAGTTAAATAACTCTTTTCCTTTTACTACTTAGTAGCTTATATAACTTACTAAAGTAATAAAATATATAAAGTTCCTTAGAGCTTATAAGCCTCTGGGCTCATAACCTATAAAGAAAGTAGGGTGAGGAGGAGATAACTTTCTTTAATAATAAAAATAGCCTAGTGACCTAGATAGGCTAGCAGCGGCTTAGCTCTTAGGATAAATAAAGATTGCTTATATAAGCAGAATAATATCTTAGATAGATAAAAGGTAGGTAGGATATAATAGATTCGTTGCTAGGTACAGGATAAGTAGGTAGAATAGATCTCTACTTATAGATAGATCCTTCCTCCTTCTTACGGATATCTTTAGCCTAACTATAGGCTAACTATTTCCTTTAAGCTAACTTTATCCTCTAAGGCTAACTATAGCCTAACTATAGCCTTAGGTCTTCCTAAGGTTAATAGTATCCAGGTCTAAGACCTTAAGGATAACCTTATCCTTAAGGATAACCTTAACCGAGGTCTTAACCTTTTTCTTAATATCTCGCTTAATACTAACACTATAATAATAAACTATATACTATTCTAATCAGAGTTTATAGGCGAGTAAATCGTACTAAATATTATTACCTAAGCTCTAATATAGCTTACGTAATTAAATAAAGAAAATAAGCTTAGATAGTTTAAGTACCTTAAGTATCTAAACTTTACAATAAGTAGTAATATATAACCCTTAAATTAACTACTAAGAGTAATCTTAGGGGTAATTGGTAAAGTTTAGATACTTAAGGTACTTAAACTATCTAAGCTTATTTTCTTTATTTAATTACGTAAGCTATATTAGAGCTTAGGTAATAATATTTAGTACGATTTACTCGCCTATAAATTCTAATTAGAATAGTATATAGTTTATTATTATAGCGTTAGTATTAAGCGAGATATTAAGAAAAAGGTTAAGACCTCGGTTAAGGTTATCTGTAAGGATAAGGTTATCCTTAGGTCTTAGACCTAGATATTATTAACCTTAGGAAGACCTAAGGCTATAGTTAGGCTATAGTTAGCCTTAGAGGATAAAGTTAGCTTAAAGGAAATAGTTAGCCTATAGTTAGGCTAAAGATATCCGTAAGAAGGAGGAAGGATCTATCTATAAGTAGAGATCTATCCTACCTACTTATCCTGTACCTAGCAACGAATTTATTATATCCTACCTACCTTTTATCTATCTAAGATATTATTCTGCTTATATAAGCAATCTTTATTTATCCTAAGAGCTAAGCCGCTGCTAGCCTATCTAGGTCACTAGGCTATTTTTATTATTAAAGAAAGTTATCTCCTCCTCACCCTACTTTCTTTACAGTAATTAGCTTAAAGTAATAAGTACTATAGCTAGCTAGCTTAGTAACTAGGATATTAAGCTAGAGACTATATAGGATATAAGTGCGGCTAGTAAGTATCTAGGAATTTATATAGGTTAAGATAAGGATTATTATATATTAGTAACCCTATTACTAACGCCTAAGCTACGCTTATAGGTATTAGCAATCTATTAGATTACTACTTAAGAGACGCCGCCTAATAGGTAGAGTAACCTATATAAGCTAGGCCTACTACCTCTATAATACTAGATAAGCCTAACTACTTATCCTAATTAGCCTCTTACTCTAGTATCCTTATCTTAATAGAACTAGAGGATAAGCCTAAACTCTTATATAGAGAGTATAGGCTATACTATCTATTATAAACTCTAACCTAGAAAGAAGGAGTAAGCTAAAGTATAGCTTTTCCTAGATTAATAGCTAGCCTTACTAAGGAAGTAACTTTAGAGCCTATATAGAGTAGTATCTTAGTATTAGAGTAATATAAACTATAATTAAGTAGACGTCTAAGAGGAAATAAAGTACTAGATAATATAGTTTATAGATATATACCTTTATATATATAGAAGAAGAAGGATCCTAATTATAATAATTAACTAGGAGGTAGAGGAATAAGTATTTATATATTAATAGCTACTTATAAATAGGAGTCTACTCTAGAAGATAGAGTAGGTATATAGGATATCTTTTATAATACCTTTTTACTAAGAATAATTACTTCCTATAATAAGGAGTACGCGTATAAACCTCTTAATATAGTAGTTATAGTAGTAACGCTTACTAATTAAGTACTAAAAGTACTATTAATCCTAACTAGCGTACGCTTATACTAAAGTAAGCTACTAGCTCTACTAAGTACCTAGAAGTAGCTACTATAGTATCTATATAGGTATAGTTTAAGTAAGCCTTATAATTAGAGTTTAATTAACTACTTAAGAAAGGAACTTATATAAAGAAAGTAATCTATAAAGTTAAAGGTTATAGGCGTATCCTTCTACTTAAGTAGGTATAGACCTATAAGTTTAATTAGAATAGGTTCCTAGATAAGTATAAAGCTTAAATAATTATAAGAGATAATCTCTAAGAGATTAATAAGCTAGACTTAATATATATAGTACTCCTTACTACTAGGTTATTTAGAGTAGTAATAGTAATTATAGCTTACTTTAATCTAGAGATTATATAGTATAATATAGTAGGAGCCTTCCTAAATATATAAGTTTTACCTAATATACTAGTAATTACTAAGCTTTCTAAAGGATTTAAAGAAGATAGAAAGATAGTTATACTTAACTGCGCCTTATATAGGTTAAGGGATTTACTAAGTCTCTAGTATAAAGAGTTCTTAAGTATACTAAAGGCTTAAGACTTATTATATTAAAAGAAGAACTATACCTATTCTTTATATAGGATTAAAAGATCCTAAATCTTATTCTATATTAATAATATCCTCCTATTATATTATAAGGAATAGGAATAAGAAGTAAGGGAACTTTAGAGTAAGTAATATTAAAGTATAAAGTATAGGATTAAGGACCTATTTAATAGTTCCTAGGGATATAAGTAATAAGGAATTACTAAATAAGAATAATTACTCTAGTATATAATATATATATTAATAAGATTATAAGGAAGTTTAGCCTAGAAGATTAAGGTAGCTTCTAACCTACTCCGCTTACTATAAGCGAGATAATTAAGAATCTAAACGAAGTATCTAAGAAGGAAGTTAAGGATTATTAGGAATAGGTAGGATTAGTACTATATATAGTAATTATACTACGCCTAGATATTATATATATAGTATTAAAACTATCCTATTTCCTAATAAACCTAAGTAAATAGTATAAGAAAGCTATAGAATAAGTAATCTAATATCTATATTAGACCTAATAAAAGGGATCTAGTATAGAAATCACTCGTGCCTAACCTAATAATCTATAGAGATACTTTTTTCGCAGATAATTAATACACTCGCTAATCTTCCTAGAGATATATTACTCTATTATTTAGAGGAGTAATCTTTTTAGAAAGCCGCTTAATAAGCTATAGTTACGACCTTAACTACTAAAGTAGAACTCCTCGCCCTTAAGTACGTGTTACGATTCTAGT
>JAGTJM010000148.1:0-24832 GCA_020747015.1 Pyrenochaeta sp. MPI-SDFR-AT-0127 | reverse complement strand
ATTAATAAGTTTAAGGAAAGAGCCTAATAAGCTTTTAGACTACCTAATAAAACTCTAATTACTAAACGCTATCTAGTATATCTAGTAAAGGAACTCTATAGTAGACTATACTAATAAGTTCTTAGGATTTACTACGTAAACTAGTTAGAACATAATACGCTTTAAACTATATATAAATAAGGGCTAAAAGTAGAAGTATAAGTAGAACTTATAAGGATAGGAGTAGAAATTAAGAGCTTAGAGGACCTTATAGTAGAAGCTATATAACTAGATATAGAGCTATATAAACTCTATACTATACTATAAAATAGGTATAGACTACTAGCTAGTAAAGAAAGAAATATAATCTACCTAAATAATATAATAAAGCTTAGAAGAAAGATATACGCCTAAACCCTAGGATACTACTAGGGATAAGGACTAGAAGTAATATACCTAGATAACCTTAATAAAGGAAAAAACCTTTAGGAAAAAAGGAAATAACCTACTATAACTATAATAAGAAGGGATATATAGTAAAAGATTACTAATAACCTAAGAAGAATATAGTCTAAAGGAGTATAAATATACTACGAGTAGCTCTAGATAAAGATAATAAATATAGGAAATGTTATTACTAATAAAATAGAATCTATAGATAGTATATTAGATTCTATAGTATTAGAAAGTAAGGAAGAGGATATAATACTACTACTAACTAAGTACAATAAGATAGAAGCTTTTACGCAGCGCTACTAACTAGGAACCTATAACTAGGCTCACTAACTAACGCAATTAAGTAGTAAGTAGTAGCTACCTAAAATAACCTCTAGGCTAAATAATAGGTTAAAATAATAATTAATAATATAATATAATATTATATAGATTATTAAAATAGTATAGAATAGGATAATATAATAAAGCTTAGCTTACTACCCTTTCTATAAATAATCTTAGAACTAGAAAAAACCTTTACCTTAATCCTAGTAAAATAAGTAGAATTAGTACTAACTCTAGTAAGATAAGACGCGTTCTACTAGTATAAAATATTAATATATAACCTAGATTCTACTATATTAACTCCTAAGGAGAAATTATACTTATAGATAGAGATAAATAAGATATCTACTTATAACTAGAATAAGAGATATATAAGGAAAATAAGGAAAACCTTAACCCTAAAAACTAGCTAATACTAGACGAAGAACCTAAATACTAGGTTAACGAAGCTATAGAAGCCTATAAAAAATAATAGGCCTAGGTATACCTCTAAGGATATACTATAAGATATAGACCTATAAACCCTAATAGAGATTACTACCTAGATTATTATAATAAGAAGTACCTAGCTATTAACTAGACCTTCTATAACTTTAACGAATACTATATCTACTATAATAGTAAGTGCGATAAAGGATAGTTTCCTTTATAACTAAAGAAGTATAAATACTAATAGTTTAATTATAGTAGAGACCTCTACGCTAAATACCTATTTAATAAAAGATAAATACTATACTTCCCTAGATAAGAGACCCTATAGACCTCCTAGCTATATAGTTTATATTTAACTAAAGATATAACTAGTAGAGTTAGTATATATACCTAAACTAGGAATATATTACCTATAAACTAGAAAAGATAACCTATAGATTTAAAGAAGAGCCTTTTTTAGAGATACGCCTACCTATAGGGAAAGTACTACTTATACTCTATCTTACTAGAAATAAAGGACTCTTAAAGCTTAAGGTAAAGCTTAATAGAAATTAGATAAAAGTTTAGTAGATTCTAGAGTATAATAGAACTATATTTCTATATAAGTAATAATAAGAGTAGGCCTTATAATATCGTTAAAACTAGTACTATACCTACTAATAGTTACTAATAGGTAACTAATACCTAATAAGTCTATAATACTTATAAAGTATAGAACGTACTACTTAATATCTAATTATACTAGGAAAGAATTAACCTAGATATCTTTAGGTAGGCTAGCTATAATATAATACTAGGACTTCCTTAGTTAAGAGAATATAATCTAATAATTAATTAGAAAAAGAAGAAGTTCTCTTTTAAATACTATAGACTAGACGTAACTATAAGTAAGCCTATACTACAACTATCTATTAGGATAGATAAGAAGATAATTAACTATATTACTTTAAATAGGATAGCCTTAAGAAATAAGGGTCTAACTTAGTAAGTACTAGTAAGGAGCTACTAGGCTATAATACTAGAGTATTAGAGAAATACGTAACTCCTAAGATCCCTAAAGAGTATAAAGAATTTAAGTACCTCTTTAAGGAAGTAGTAGATAACTAAGTATTACTAGAATATTAGCCCTAGGATTATATAATAGAAATCTAGGAAGGAAAGATACTACCTTTTAGCCTAATATATAAACTATTAGAAAAAGAACTTAAAGAAGTTAGGAATTACCTAGATATAAACCTAAAATAAGGTTATATTAGAGAATCTAAATTACTAGTAGGATTCCCTATACTTTTTATACTAAAAAAGATAGAAAGCTAAGGATATATATAGACTATAGAAAGCTTAATAATATTATAATAAAGAATTAATACCTACTACTAAATAGCTTAGAGCTATAGGACTAATTATACTATATAAGGATCTTTATAGATTAGACCTACGTAATAGATACTACCTTATTAGAATAAAAAAGGTAAGAATAGAAAATAGTATTTAGAATAAGATATAGATACTATAATATATAGTTATACTATTTAGGCTAACTAATACGCTAGTATATTCTAAGCACTTATTAATAATATACTAAGGAATACTAGATATCTTTATTATACTTACCTAGATAATATACTTATCTACTCTAAAAATAAGAAAGAATAGAAGAATATATTAAAACTATTCTATAAGCTCTAGATTAATACTACCTAAGGATTAAACCTTAGAAGTACGAATTCTATAAAATAGAAGTTAAATTTCTAGGTATACTATAGGTATATATAGAGTTAAGATAAGTAAAACTAAGATAGAAGTAGTAAAGAACTAGTTAATACTACTATAGTAAAAGATATATAATCCTTCTTAGGATTTATAAACTTTAACTAATAGTTTATCTAAGACTTTTCTAAATAGCTATACCCTTAATAAAGCTAATACGTAAGGATACCCTATAGGAATAGATAAAACGTAAGAAACTATATTCTAAGAAATAAAAAGAAATATATAGAGCCCCTAGTACTTATCTTATTTATATTAGGAGAACCCCTAAGATTTAAGATAGACGCTTCTAATCTTATAATAGGAGTAGTAGCCTTATAGAATATAATAGTAAATAGTACCTAATAGCCTATACTCTAGGAAGTTTATAAGCTAAGGAAAACTATAATATATATAATAAGAGCTACTAGTAATTATTAACGCCTAAAAATATAGAGAATCTACGTAGAAAGCTACTTAGATCTTACTATCTTCTTAGATTATAAAAACCTAATAAACTTTATAATAACTAAACTACTAAATAGAGATAGATATAATAGTTATAAGAACTTAGATAGTATAAATTTAAGATTATATATATACTAGGAAAAGAAAATAGATAAGCTAACGTACTTAGCCGCTAAATAGATATAGTAGGAAATAAGGAAATAGTTAATAAAGCTATCTTATATATTAATATAGACGGATTATTAGGACCTAACTAAGCTATCTACTAATAATCTATTATAACCTTATAATAATTACTATAGAAGTACCTAAAGAACTATAAGAAGTAATTATCTAGTAATACTATAATAATCTAGTATACGGATACCTAGGAATTAAAAGAATAATAGAATTAATTAAATAATACTATAACTTTAAGAATATAAAAAGTAAGGTTAAGAAGTATATTAAAAAATATACAGAATACTATAAAAATAAACATAGTATATACGCGCCCTATAGAGAAATGTAAGCTATAGAGCTACCTAATAAACCTTAGATAGATATTTTAATAGACTTTATAATAGGACTACCACCTTTAAAAGATCTAATAATATAAGCCAAATATAATATAATACTAGTAGTAGTATACTAATTTACTAAAGTAGCGGAAATAATACCTTTTAGGAATAACTATACTATAGTACAGCTAGTACACGTTATTCTAGATCGATTAATAAGATATTATAGAATCCTAAAATTAATTATTAGTAATAGAGACAAGCTCTTTATATCTAATTTCTAGACCTTACTTTTAGTAAACATTAGAATAAAAAGAAAACTATCTACGGTATACTACCTATAAATAGATAGATAAATAGAAAGAACTAATAGGATAATAAAGATATACCTTAGAATCTACAGTAATAAATAATAAAATAATTAGGTCTTATTACTACCTATAGTATAATTAGTATATAATAATAAATTATTAGAATTAATAGGAAGAACGCCTTTCTTCGCTAATTATAGGAGACACCCTAATCTCTTTATAAAAATATATCTAAGTATTAAAATAGAATATATAATAAAGATAGTAGAAGAACTAAAAATAGTATATAAAGAATTAGAAGAAAATCTCCTTAAAGTATAATAAACTAGTATTACCTATTAAAATAAGAAAAGAAAAATAGCACCTTAGCTAAAAGAGGGGGATAAAGTATACCTACTTATAAAAAACCTACGAAATAAACGACTAAGTAAAGGACTAAATAATATTAAGGTTAGACTATTTTTAATTAAGAAATAAAATAGACCTATAAACTATATACTAGAACTACTAAAGGACGTAAAAATCTACCTACACTTCTATATTTTAAAATTAGAACTAGTAGATCTAGAAATACTATTATAAAAAATATTCTACTACGAAATAGAAGAAGATAATAAATTTAAGGTAGAATATATCCTAGTACCTAGAATAATAAATAGAAGAAAAGAATTTCTAGTTAAATAGAAGGGCTACCCCTATACTAAAAACTTATAGGAACCTAAAGAGAACCTAGAAAACTATAAGGACCTCCTTAAGAAATTTAAAATACCTTAACTATAGTACCTACTAAAATAATTAATTAAAGCCTTTAAAAAAGGATAGCTAAGTAATAAAGAATATAACTTCTAGGATAAATAATATAACTAGTATATGCCTAAGAAACCTCCTTATTAGGAACTATAACGGGACCCTCCTAGTACTCTAAGGGAAAGCCTTCAAAGCCCCCTAGGTACTAGGAGAAAGACTAAAGCCTAGGGAATCTAACGCATTCTTAGGCAATAATACTTTAGCCGCCTCTTAATCCTTAATATCTTACTCCTCTACTACTATTACTTCCTCCGCACGATAATTAATTAAATCTATCTATTATCATAACTACTCTTCGTAAGCACGAGTAACGCATAGCTCCTCTAGAGCTTTCTTATACGCCTTTATTATAATTTCTTATACTTCCCTAGACTCCTATATTTACTCCTAAAGCTTTATTTTCTAATTAACTAGCTGCTTAAACTCTAACTCTATAACCTTTACGTTATAACGTTAGCTACGACGTAGATACTTACTATATTTCCCTAAATAAACGTATATATAATATACCTAGTTATACTTCGTATATATAATACACTTTTAGACTATTACTTTACTAAAGGATTTAATAAATTCGCAGAGACGTTAGTAATAAATAGTACTAGATACTTATAGTTATTTAGGTATCGTGAAATATAGCTACTAGAGATAGGAAAAGCCCGCGTTATATATACCCGCACTAAGGATAGCGCTAAAATAGAGAGGGGATAGTATTATAGCCCCGCCTTATAGATAGCCTAACCTAGACCCTATAGCTAATTAGACCCTAACTAGCTAAGTTATAAGTGAGCTAATTATGTAACGTGCTTAGTTACTTAGTATAATTAGTAGTACTAATTAAGCTAAGTAAGATAAGTACTACGTATTCTATTATATATATAGACTCGCACGAAGGGCCCTTATAGCTTAGCATATTTAACTTAATATTCTTACGAATAGTAAAAGTAATAGAATAGTTCTCTATCTTAATACTCTTTATAGAAGCCCTCTCTTACTATCTTAGTATTACCCCTTACTACTTATTCTTGTTAACATATCCCTAAGAACCAACCCTTACCCTTTACTATAGCTATAGTAGAGGTCTTCACAGATAGAAACTTAGAGACTACTAATAACCTAGGAGAATTAGAGCCTAAGCTAATATCTTCCTCTAAATAAGGATTAGCTTAAATAGAAGTATTATCCTTATTAAGATTAATATAGTAGTAGACTACTTAGTTAAAAATTATTATATAGCCTAAGGCTAATAAGTAAATAGAGGGTTACTCTAAATAGGAAATAGAATCTAATATATAATTAATAATAGTAGAGAATTAGAATATAATTAGACCTAATATAAGGATTACTAAGTTATAGTATAAACTAGATTAAGTTTATACTAAACTAAATAGACTTAGCGCTTAGCCTATCTCTAGCTCTTTTAAGCCTAATTAGCCTCTATCTACTACTAAAATACCCCTAACTATAAACCTATAAGAAATCTACTCTCCTTTAGTAATACTTCCTCTAGAACTTATAGGTAGAATAATAAGGTTAGAAAAGACGCCTCCTATTAGTAATCTTAGTAATAGGAAAAACCCTAGCTTTAGATAATAGTAAGCTTTAATATAAGACTAACTTAAGATTAACTTAGATTACTATTAGATAGAGAGCGTATATATAGCCTTAGTATAGGGGTATACTATAGGGTTAGTAAGAGAATACCTAGAGCCCTAATACCTAGCTAACTCCCTATAGATAGCTTCTAGATCGCTAAATAGATAATTAATCTTCTAAAATCCTATTTTATTACTAGAAATAAGATAGTAGAGAATAGAGTACTATTTAACTAATTATAATAAGGGAAAGAGGAAACTTTTACTCTCTTTAAGGTATATTTTCTAAGCTAGCTATAAAAGGATATATACCTAAGTTAGAGTAGTTTTACTACCTATAGATTAAGATTATCCCTAGCCTTTAAGTACCTAACCTAGGATTTAAGCGCCTCTAGAATAACTCCTTTAAATAGATAGTAGAGTACCTAATAGTATATAATATAGAGTAGAAGAACTATCTAGTTATAAGCTCTTCTACTAATATTCCTTAAAATAGTACTTAGATTATATAATAACCTATTATAGACCCTATCTAGAAGATAACCTATATAGCCCCCTTATTAAGTACTATATAGTCTTTTAAGTCTACTATATATCGCCTAGCCTTAAAGATACCTATACTAGATAGAGAAAGGACTCTAGGTAACTACTATAATTATAGTAACCCTAGATACTATACTAATAAATATCCTAAACTATAGGTTTACTAGATTAAACTAGAGGAAGAAGAATTTAAGGATACTATAGAAAGTTATAATATAGATCTAATTTAGTTAGGAAATAATACTACCTAGGAGGATAATCCTTCCTAGGCCTAAGCTAATATAACCTATCTAGTCTTAATCTCTCTTATTTATTCTATAGCTCTTATATCCTTATTTCGTCTATTCTATATTATAATAACCTTAGGGTATAGCTCTATTCCCTAGTAGATATAGGAGCCTAAGGTTACTTATTTCTTAATTCTAAGATTACTTCTTCTATTTCTATAGTACTTTAATAACCTATCTAAAAGCTACCCTACTAGGTTATAGTTTAAGACTTTAAGGATTAGATATCTTCTAGTATTACTTACTATATTTACCTATATTTAAAGATTAATAGATATAAGATTCTTAATTACTCCTTTATTATCCTTAACCTAGGTACTTAGGATTATATTATTAGCCTTTATTAGCTAAAATACTTTAGGATTATACTTAATATAGATTACTTATAGATAGTATAGCCTCTATAATATCTAGCCTCTTATAACTCCTTACCCTCTATCCCTATATAGCTCTACCTAACTACTCTAGTAGGGTAAGTTAAGCTAGATATATAATAATAAGATACCTTATAGAATAAGGAGGAGTATTAGGAGAATAATAGCCTATACTTACTTTACTAGATTTAAGGTATACTTAAGCTACCTACTCTAAGGCGCTATACTATCCTACTAAAGCCTAAGTAGTCTCTTATCTAAAAGCCTCCTATTACTCTACTTACCTTTTAAGTTACTCTAATTTTAGCTAATACTTTCTATTTTAATCTTAAAAAGCTAGAGAATAAGTTTTTTACTATAAGCCTATATAAAATTAATTAATTACTCTAAGATTATAAGTATAAGCTAGAGAATATAGCTAATTAAGGATTAACTACCCTCCTATTACTATCTATATTAGAATATATTTAATAAGGTAGATACTAATAAGATACCCTCTTCTTACTCTTATAACTATAAGATTATACTTAAGGAACCTTTACTAAATATATATCTCCTATTATATAAGTAGAATTAAGTAGAGCTAGAGGCTATTAAGGCCTATATACTTAAGTACCTTTAGAAGGGTTTTATTAAAGTAAGTTAGAGCCCCTTTACTTCTCTAATTCTTACTATTAAGAAACTAGAAGGAGGATTACGTATCTATATAGACTATTAAAAGTTAAATAACCTTACGTGTAAAGATACCTATCTAATACCCTATATAGATAAGTTATTATTAAGACTATCTAAGGCTAAGATCTTTACTAAGTTTAATATCTATACTACCTTTAATAAGATTAGGATAGATCCTAAATCTAAAGAGTATACGTCCTTCTAGACCTATTATAGTAGCTATAAATATAAGGTCTTACCCTTTAGACTCTATAATAGGCTAGCTACCTATTAAAGATATATAAATAACGTCCTAATTAATTATCTAGATAACTTCTACGTAGCCTACTTAGATAATATCCTAATCTACTCTAAAGACGCCTTAACTTATTAGGAACACGTTTATAAGGTTCTAGAGTGACTTTAGATAGCTAGTCTCTAGGTAGATATTAAGAAGAGTAAATTTTATATAACTTATACTAGATATTTAGGATATATCTTAATAAATAAGGGAATTAAGGTAGATCCTATTAAAGCTAAAGTCCTCTAAAACTAGGCTAAACCTACTATAATTATAGGTATAAAGTTATTCCTAGGGTTTACTAGATTCTATAGGTAATTTATTAAAGACTTCTTACATATTATAAAACTAATAATTACTCTTTAGAGCCTAGTAAATCCCTTTATATAGTCCCCTAACTATTAGTAAGTATTTAATAAAATTAAAGCTACTCTTCTAGTAATCTTAACCCTAGCCTATTTTAACGCTAAATATAAAATAAAGATAGAAATAGACGTATCTAATAGCGTAATTATAGGAGTTCTATCCTAAAGGTACCCTAATAAAAAGTAGTATCCTATTACCTTCTATAGTTATACCCTATCTAGATCTAAACTAAACTAGGAAATCTATAATAAAGAACTCTTTATAATTATATATACGTTTATAAAATAGAGGCCTAAACTATCTATAGTTTAATACTAAATCTAAGTATACTTAGATTACTACTCCCTTAAATACTTTATAACTACTAAAGTACTAAATATATAATAAGCCTATTAGGTAGAGGTTATAGTACTATTTAACTTCTAAATTAAATATACGCTAGGCGTAAGTAATACTAGGATAGATATCCTAAGTTAACGCGAATAGGAGGTTAATAGTATTAAAGTAGTATAGAAGGATAACTACTTACGTATTTTACTAGGTCCTAAGAGATTATATACCTATATTAACTCTAACCTAGTAGTAAACTACTTAAAGGACTATCCTCTATAAGAGCTAACTATTTTAGTAATTACTCCTCTCTAGGATATTATAAACTTAGACTCCCTAGAGCTAATTAAGGCTCTCCTCTAAGAAAATTAGAATTCCTTTATAGAAGAATAAAAAACCCTACCAAAGTAATATTAGATAGAGAATAGACTCCTACTCTATAGAGATCGGCTTTATATACCTATTAACTCCTCGCTTTACACCCGTCTTATTAGGGAGGTCTATAACTAGATCTCCTCCGCCTACCCTAGTGCCTCTAAGACGTATCGGCTCCTATCTCGCCGTTATTACTAGAAAGGTATAGGAGCTACTGTTACGAACCTATAATGAGGACGGCGGGCGCTTATGAGAAGGATAGTAGAAAGGACACGGGCATTAGATGAGGCCGGGACTTAGGCTAATGATGACGTGTGCCCCGCGAAGTCACGTGGTCCTAGGAAGTCCCACGTCACGGGACTAGGGCACTATGGGATACTATGGGAATCATGGGACTACCCGAATATATAGATAAGAACAATGTACCCCTATGGTATATTGTGATCAACCTTAAGTTATTATCGAATACTACTATTTGGTACTTAGAACTACTTCAACTACTTATCTATCTCTACTCGCTCTAACCAGAAGCTTACTAAGAAAGGACTCCTCAGTAACACCAGCTACTTTATATTGTAGCCACTCTACTAAGGACCCTAAGCCCTTTTAACAGCTACCTATAAACGCTACGTAAGGAACTGCGTCCCTTACTAATAAGGCTATCTAAGATAGAACTAACTCTCTAGTTACCTACAGCCGCTCCCTACCCCTAATAGACCTATATAATATCTATATATTAACTTTAAGGAGTTCCCCTAAGACTACTCTAGATACGATTAGGTAATAGTTATTATTAACTACTTATCTAAATAGGCTACTACTATCCCTTACTATAAGACTATCGACGCCTAAGGTATAGCCGCCCTATTCATCTAATAGATCTATTATTTCGGGTATACGCCTAAAAGTATAGTATCTAATCGCGGTCCCTAGTTTATATCCTAATTCTAGTCTAAATTCTATTAGATTATAGGCGTTAAGGTAAAACTATCTACGGCCTATTATAAATAAACTAATAGGTAAATAGAGATTATAAATAAATACTTAGATTAAAGGCTAAGGCCCTTTATATCCTATTATTAGGATAATTAGAGTAAACTATTACTTATAATTAATTAAGCTTAAGTTATACTACTATATAATATACTTAAAATAATACTATACTAAGTCCTATTTAGCTCTAAACTATACTAGAGTTAGAACTAGGCCTAACCTATAAAGTTAACCTTTTCTAAGATACTAAATAATAAGGAGGCTCTTACCCTTACTACCTATATATATAATATATAGTAGGAGGTAAAAAAGAATATAGAGAAGGCTTAGGACTAAATAAGATCTATTATAGATTATTACTATAAGCCTATTAACTAGGTTATTAGTAATAAGGTTTACCTATTAATAAAGAACCTTATAGCTAACTACCCTAGCTAAAAACTGTAAAGTTTAGATACTTAAGGTACTTAAACTATCTAAGCTTATTTTCTTTATTTAATTACGTAAGCTATATTAGAGCTTAGGTAATAATATTTAGTAGGATTTACTCGCCTATAAATTCTAATTAGAATAGTATATAGTTTATTATTATAGCGTTAGTATTAAGCGAGTTATTAAGAAAAAGGTTAAGACCTTAGTTAAGGTTATCCTTAAGGGTAAGGTTATCCTTAGGTCTTAGACCTAGATATTATTAACTTTAGGAAGACTTAAGGTTATAGTTAGGCTATAGTTAGCCTTAGAGGATAAAGTTAGCCTAAAGGAAATAGTTAGCCTATAGTTAGGCTAAAGATATCTATAAGAAGGAGGAAGGATCTATCTATAAGTAGAGGTCTATCCCTCCTACTTATCCTATACCTAGTAATAAATCTATTATATTCTACCTACCTTTTATCTATCTAAGATATTATTCTACTTATATAAGCAATCTTTATTTATCCTAAGAGCTAAGCCGCTACTAGCCTATCTAGGTTACTAGGCTATTTTTATTATTAAAGAAAGTTACCTCCTCTCTCTCCCTACTTTCTTTATACTTCTTATATAAGGATAATAATTAATAAGGTAATTTCTACTTTATATAATATAAGTAAGAAAGTATTATAAGTATACCTAGCTAGTTAATATAATTAGCTTAATAATAATAAAACTAGATAGTATAGGATAATAGTTAGGTACTTATAAGGATATAAGCTTAAGGAGGAGGATAGTATTATAATCTAGGACCTAATAAGGGGTAGTACTACTTTAAGTACTCTCTAACTTCTAATAATAACTATATAACCTTATAGTTATATAATAGTCTTATAGTCTATAAAGGATTAGATAAGGCTTAGTGTAAAGAAAGTAGGGCGAGGAGGAGGTAACTTTCTTTAATAATAAAAATAGCCTAGTAACCTAGATAGGCTAGCAGCAGCTTAGCTCTTAGGATAAATAAAGATTGCTTATATAAGTAGAATAATATCTTAGATAGATAAAAGGTAGGTAGGATATAATAGATTCGTTGCTAGGTACAGGATAAGTAGGAGGGATAGACCTCTACTTATAGATAGATCCTTCCTCCTTCTTACGGATATCTTTAGCCTAACTATAGGCTAACTATTTCCTTTAAGCTAACTTTATCCTCTAAGGCTAACTATAGCCTAACTATAACCTTAGGTCTTCCTAAGGTTAATAATATCCAGGTCTAAGACCTAAGGATAACCTTATCCTTATATAGGCTGGTTGGGTGGGTATACCCCCTAATCTTTCTTTTATTTATTCCTCTATCAATACTAGTCCAAATTAGGTAAATTTTAGTTTATTTTATAGCTATTAGCTAGATCTATAAATCTAGAATTTTAATTATGTAATATATCTTTTATTACGTCAGTTATTTCAATACCCATTTTTCGATACCCACTTAATTAGGCCACCAGTACCCACGCTTTAAAACCTTAATAACTTACGTAATTATTTTTTTAAAAAGAAATTTTATATATAAAAGTTATAGATATAGATTAGATCTATAAAATAAGCTAAAAGTTATTAAATTACGTTATAATTTAGGAAAGTTATAGCTAAAATAAGAGGTAACCCGCGGGGTAACCCAACCCCTACCCATCGGCCACCCTATCCTTATAGATAACCTTAACCGAGGTCTTAACCTTTTTCTTAATAACTCGCTTAATACTAACGCTATAATAATAAACTATATACTATTCTAATTAGAATTTATAGGCGAGTAAATCCTACTAAATATTATTACCTAAGCTCTAATATAGCTTACGTAATTAAATAAAGAAAATAAGCTTAGATAGTTTAAGTACCTTAAGTATCTAAACTTTACACTTAGTACCTCTAAGACTTTAAGACTCTAAGACTCCTTATATATATAGACTTATACTAAGGGCCTTTATAGCTTAGTATATTTAACTTAATATTCTTATAAATAGTAAAAGTAATAGAATAGTTCTCTATTCCTAATACTCTTTTTAGAAGCGTACTCTTACTATCTTAGTATTATCCCACTCTACGCTACTCTACCTTTACTCTATCCCTAAGAACTAACCCTTACCCTCTACTATCCTTAGTAAAGGTCTTCACACGAAGATACTCAGACTCTAGATTTTCGATCTAATGAATATCCGCTGTAGCTCTAGACCTGTATCGTTCTCTCATCGAGGGCGTAGGGTTGGCTACACTGTGTAGTAAGTACCAGAAAGCAGCCTCCGGTCTTTGCTTTGCAGAATGTTTAGTAAAGTGATTTCACATCACAGTTGGCCACATATACAACGCGCGAACCAAGTAGCGCGATACATATCGGCAACTTCTGCGCTGTAGAGGTAGCGTTCGAGTTAACGTTCGAGTTAACACCGTGCTCAATAAAAATTCTTGCGGCGAGACTAATCAGGTACACTTAAAGGGTTGTGCACAGCGAGTGACGCATCTTGCGTACCCATGAGATTTTGCGCATTCTAGAACGCGTAGACAAAATTAGACCTATCCATTTTCTGGAGCACGGTAAGCGAGACGCAATGGACCTGTTACCGATTTCCAATGAAGATTATGATTAGGAATGCATAATTACTTTCAGGTGCGATCAGCCTGATTCAAGAGAGCAAAGAATATTAGAACACATATGGAACAATGAGTTGCTGAATATGCGTTCTGGAAAAATAGCCTGGTGCAGATGTATGGTCTTAGCGATTGAGCGTTGAGGGTCAAGGTGGCCGAGCTAACAGATACAGGTACGTGGCCCGTAGCTTGTATGTGTAGTGATGATATCTCGTCAACAAGGATGGACTTACATATCTCAGATTCCAGAGACTTGGAATCAATCTGAGCTTCACGCGAATCATTGCACCAGAACGCAGCTGAGCCAGTTGAAAAGCCTCGACTAATATCGACGACCATAAATTCTCATATTTGTATCGTATCAATATAGAGACTTAACATGCTGGAGGTCCTCGTGAAAGATCGATAATGAGAAACCGCGGTCACCACGTCTAATATTCGGGCAGAGGTGAGAGGCTTCTCAATTCTGACAGCAGATCTATATTATGTGGTATTAAAACACTACAAATATCTTTTACCAATGAAAATCCGAGGAAGAGTGCTACAGTGGATGCCACATGGAAAGTAAATGTTTTGCATTCATGTGGTGTGTACTGGGGTACCTGGGGAGAAGGTAGAGCTCAATTGTACACAGTTGTCTAAAGACTTGGATCTAGGTAGTGACTGGATCGAAATCCGCAGCGCACCCAAGGAGATATGAATGCTAAGTCATTCATCCACATTCCTGAACTAGAGATGGTCGCCGTGGAGTACATCGTCCTTCAAGGGAATTGTCATCAACGCCTCCAGGAGGCCCTTATACAGGAAAAGCCAGGCCAGTGAATCAGAGGGTTGGCCGTGATCCTAGAGTCGCGGCCGACTGTTGTTGCGTCAGGACACCTTCACGCCCATGTCAAAACCCAGTAAAGTGGTTTCTAGGAAAATGATTGATAGTATGATCATTTGTACCAGAGGATTTAAGAAGGAGTTGAATTGAGCAGAGAATGAGGACAATTTGTTTGTTAAAACAAGAAGCAGATATATGCACTGAAATCTGTGGAGTTTCTCGGAAGGCAGTCGTGCTTCATGTGCAGCTAAAGACCCAGCCAAACAAGTCTAAGCACATTCTCAGACGAATGACAAGGAAGAAGCATCTGCATGTGTTCCTTGCAGGGAGCTAGAGTTTATAGTGATCGTTTACAGGCATGGCTAGGAGCTACAATCAATGTCTCTCCTGTTATGTCTACAGGCTTGGAGAGCGCTGAGAGCAATAGGTTCTATACATGCACAAGGATGCGTGATCAGCTCTAATAGTCTGTCTTAATACGAAAGCTTGTGGTAGGCGTCGTGACTCCCTGTAGGTTAAGGACCATTGGCAGTAAATGCAGCAAATTGCGTGCATGTAATTTTTCTTGAACACTGGAGGAGACTACGAGACCAGGGAGTTATCTTCAAATGCCCACAACTGGATCACTATAGCCGTTTCAGCGAATGGACCAATGATAACAGGTCCTCCTCTCATGGATGGACTAATATAAGTTCTTGCAAGCGGTACTAGTCAGCCAAACTGTCAAATCAAGCCCCTGTACTTTATGTTGGATTTTGGAAGAGGCAACACAGTTTAAAGACAGTTTAGCGTGCAAGTCCCCCTGGTTTGCCCATGTGCAGTAGTCCTGGGATTAGACAGTTCCTTAATTTTGAACGCATACACTGGATTTGATCGTAAAATAGTGTGTATCAGGTGTTTAGAAGAGATGAATATATGAACTGGCTACTACCCTCTAGTGGTACAGTCGTCCAAGCGCAGAGCATCTGGTGGGAGATAGGAGTGAGCATTACGGTATAACGTACTTCCGTCCGTGTCAATCCCAGGCGGCGATCATTAATCTCTATGTTCAGCGCTGGCATATCTATCAGAAGCTATATTTTGCTTATCGCCAGCACGACTTCGAATTTACCCCGCGCCTAAACCCCGCAAAAGAGCAATTCGTCATGCTAGTTTCTCCTTTATGCATCTTGCCTCCGAGGGCGACCAAAAAAATAGCGCAGTCTGTCATTAGAATGTGAGGACTGGCTTCTGGCTGATTCGCCTCTTTAGTGCGCCAACCCCGCGCCGCCTCCTCATCATGAATTTACCTGTGCAATAGTCTAGCGCGATCTTGAATTCAAGCGAGCTTCACACGCGCAACAATGAGCGCTCTTGTTTGAGGTGGCAGGGTGTAACGGAGACACCCGTGATGATGACGAATCTTGTTACTCATAACTATTCCTTACAGTTATTTCCTTCCTTAGCAAAGTCAAGAAAGGGAAGAGTCGTATCTACCTGGGTGTTTGGCGCGTCAGTTAAGTTACTGATGACATCGGAAATCTTTACCGGCAACAATGGCTTTTAACCGACCAATAGACTGTAGATTCCATTACGTTTAGTTAAATTGGTGCTGCACGTATATCTTCTCGATCTGGGACGATCCTAAGGGAAGTCGTTCTTCGCTCCATATATTTTTGCATGTATTAAAAAGGTTCCTTCATCTCCACGACTTGCTTCCCTTAGCCGCGACTCAACATTGCCTTTGCATCTGTATACAACCATTTACACCAGCCGTTCAAGATGACTACTAGTCAAGAGAAAACCGGAGATGATCATGATCGAGTTCATTATTCAGATCCTTTCACTAAAGACGAGCGAGGTGGTGAGCTCGCGCCCCAGGAAACAACGCGCAGGGGAAGCGTCTGGAGCATTGTCTCGCGCAGAGAGAGTACCCAACGTCGATTCAGCATTAGCGACGATGTGTTTGGCGAGATCACAGAGAAAGGCCCAAATTATCGCGATGTACGGCACAACTTCAACCACTACACAGAATCGCATTAACTGACTGCAGACAGGTAGGATGGCTTGGAACTGTTGTCCTCATGTTGAAAACTCAGATCGGTCTAGGCGTTCTGTCCATTCCGGCCGCCTTTGATGCCCTTGGAATGATTCCGGGAATTCTTTGCCTGCTCAGCATTGGCGGCATCATCACATGGGGCAACCATATTGTTGGTGTTTTCAAACGTAAACACCCTGAAGTTTACAGCATTGTTGATGTAGGGGAAAAGTTGGGTGGAAAGGTTGGCAAAGAGGCTATGGGTGTTGCCTTTTTACTTTGTAAGGATACCACCTGTTTCATTTGAACTACTGATAACATTCTTTCCAAGGGTGGATCTGTGTCGCCGCCGCGGGCATATCTAGCATATCTACCTCGTTCAACGCAATGTCTGTACATGGAGCCTGTACTGCAATATTTGTCGCTGTAGCCGCAATTATCGGATTCATGACCGGTAGTATTCGAACTCTCGGCAAGATTTCGTGGCTCGCTTGGGTCGGAGTTGTCTCCATCCTTGTAGCATGTATGGCGATGCCCAATTTCCCCTACTATTCCAAATTATAATAACCTTCTAGTGCTCACATTAACCATCGCGGTTGGTGTTCAAGACCGGCCAGCGGAAGCACCACAAACCGGTCCCTATCAATCCAACTACAAGCTAATCGGTAATCCAACCTTTAATGAAGCGATGGGTGCTATCAATGGGTTCGTCTTTGCATATGCAGGCACACCAGCTTTCTTTGCCATTATCTCCGAAATGCGCGATCCTCGCCAGTACGACAAGTCCATGCTCACGTGTCAAGGAATCATTACTGCAATATATCTTCTTGTGGGAATTGTTGTCTACTACTATTGCGGCAGCTTCGTGGCCTCACCCGCGCTCGGCTCTGCCGGTCCACTTCTCAAGAGAATTTGCTATGGGTTGGCACTCCCTGGACTTATCGCTAGTACCTGCCTTGTTGTTCACTATCCGGCCAAATATATGTTCCTCCGTACGTTACGTGGCTCCAAGCATCTTGTGTCAAATTCAGCTGTTCACTGGATGACTTGGCTGTCTTGCACTCTGAGTGTCACTATCGTAGGATATATCATTGCTTCTGCTGTGCCGAACTTTGGCAGCCTCATCTCCTTAGTTGGCTCATTATTCGGCACTCTGATGTCTTTTCAGCCATTAGGAGCGATGTGGCTGTATGACAACTGGAAAGGCAGGAGACGAGATACTCGCTGGATTGCAGGAGTCTGCTGGAGCACTTTCGTAATTATCATTGGCACTTACATAATGGTGGCTGGATCATACACAGCAATATCAGGTATCATCGCTGACTATAAGGCAAGTGGGGGCTCGGGGGCCTGGTCATGCGCTGACAACTCTAATTCTGTTAAAGATAAAACTTAGTGTTTAAATGGCACGTATATCTACGCGAATTTACCCCTGCTAGTATACTGTTGTTACAAAAGAAAGCCCTATATTGATAGTTAAGACATGTTTTGTAAAAACATCAGTGTTTTTTGAAGATTGTACCATCCGATCAGGGTGGCTTTGCCTTGACATAGTAAAGTTTGTTGTAGATGGAGTTGTGGTATATGCATGAAAACGCAGCGTTGTTTCAGTTTTCTTAGTAATAGATACTTCAATATTTGTGCATATTTTTTGAAAGCATAATGTCGGCTTTAAAGTGATTTCCAATCGGTCCTAATTTGTCGCACATATCCTAGTAGCTAAGTCATTGCCTGCGAGTGACCGGTCTAAGACTAATTAAGAGTGAGAGTAGAAGTGGATTTCAAGAACAGATGTTTGCAGCAGGAGCAAAAGTGAAAGGTACCGATACGGACTTAACCAAACATGGATGGCTCTACATTTCGCTGCAAATTTCTCCATCCTAGATCATTCTTTTAGGATTTTTTTGCAAAAGATTTCACGAAGATGTTCGGCGTGGGGCTTCACTCCACACAGCATGTAAGCTTGGCGTTTCAAGATGGCAATAATTCTCACCTGGAAAGGTCCAGGCATCTTTGGGATCCACCAAGAGGTGCAGTGGAAACTGCTCTATTTTAGTATGTACCTAATAGACAAAGTACATGTAGTTTTGCTCCTCAAAGTTGCAAAGCAATTTCACAACTGTGGCGTAAACTTTCGAGCAACTGCTCTGCGCGGTCGAATAGTACGCTATGGTGCTGCTTGACCTCGTCTGGTATCGTATTGAACAAGTCACGTAACATTGCACCGTTGTAATGGATGGTGTTACATACTGCATGTATCACCAGGGCCATCTCCTAGATGAGTCACCCGGTTTTGGTTGTCATAATTCACCTGCATTATGGGGCCAATGTATGACTTGGAAATAGGGCGGCCACAACAATGTTGTTCCACAAGTCAGTTGCTCAAGCTAAGTTATCACAACGATGTATTTATTTTATCTACTATTCTTTAGGATACTTCTACTGGACGACAGTCCGCCATGCACTTCGATGACTAGCATTGCTAAGGATAAGTAGTCCAAGTAGCGGGTAGAGTATCTACCTATCAACTTCTTTAATCTTATACAGGGAAACAACACTATTTGCAGTACGTCAGCTAGAATTTTTTTTTATCTTCATATCAGTGAACAGATTGTCCAGCGCACTGTACGGACTCTATAGCTATCACAATAACCTTTTAAATGTCCAAGACAGGATTGAGCACGTCAAATTCGCCTTCAGGTGCGCTGCCTCAAGATATTTTCTTTCAAGCGAACGGTAGGCATACTTTTCGGCTGTAAACAAGACCCAGTTGTTGGTG
Organism: Pyrenochaeta sp. MPI-SDFR-AT-0127; assembly: GCA_020747015.1. Lineage (NCBI taxonomy): Eukaryota > Fungi > Ascomycota > Dothideomycetes > Pleosporales > Cucurbitariaceae > Pyrenochaeta > Pyrenochaeta sp. MPI-SDFR-AT-0127. The sequence continues at coordinate 5,315 of JAGTJM010000148.1, read as the reverse complement.
CAGGGTTTCAGACTTATCTATGCTTGAAACAAGCAGGTAATTGGCCAAAACAACAAGGCGAAGTAGACTGACCTGCCATATAAGCTGGACAAACATAATTTGAAGACTTCAGAGCAGCATGGCATGGGACAATTGGCTGGATATGACAATGCAAGACCCTAACGGTGGTTGGAAGCCATCACACAGACTAGGATTTCTTTAGCGGCCCCCTGCCCACTCGACCTGATAGAATGCCAATGCACTCTGAAAAGTTTACAGCTCGGTTGACCAGTACTATGCATTCCTTGACCAGTCGCCTCTTTTGTCCTTCGACGGAACCAAACTTGCTGGTAGTTGGATGACTCGTCCAAATGGAGTCAACATGAATAGGAGCGCTGTGGACTCCCAATCTTGTCTGTAGTAGAGGTGGAGACTCTTAAAGGAGTGATACTGTATCACATGGATTCACTCAGCCAATATTTGGGTAAATAATGCGGAAAAAAAGTGGTACAGCTTCAACTGTCCGCTGATTGATTTGACGAGACCTCAACATTTCCAATCTTGTCAACCAAGCAGACCAAAAGCAGGGCAGACGAAAAGCGGAAAGGTGACAAGTCAGGACAAGATAAATTTAGAGTATTATTGGGAGCAAAGCATGAATAATATTTTTTATACATGCTACTCGTATAATTAAGTAGGAGATGATTATTCGCCATTTATAAGCACGCCAGATTTATCTTAGAATATTAGGTAGATACTATATTCAGATAATACGTAGTCCGGACTGAAATTTTCATACTCTACTACTTATACGATATTATGCGGAGTTAAAATATTAGTTAGGTGTAGTATCGATATTAAACTGCCTCTAGAAGCTATACCTAGTTATTATTCTACTAGCGCTATTCTTAATTATAGCCCTAAAGAGATCCTATTATCTATATAATACTATTAGTTTTCTCTATCTAGTACGTATATTATTAAACGTCCTAAAAAAAATCGTTAGATAATAGTAGTAATCTAAAATGCGTTCTTAACTAGAGACTTTCCTCTATATAACTTCGCGCTGTAAATATAATCGAGTATTTTAAGAGATCTATATACGTGCTAGCCTAATTATTAATTATACTAGTCTACTATCTATAATACTAAATAATTTCTATATAAGCTACTATAGAGAGAGTTATTAGAAATAAGAGTAAAGATACTAGCGATACTTTTAGATATAGTAAGGTTAAGAAAAGGGGGGGTATAAGGTAACTATAGTTATACTATTAAATAGTACTATCCTAATCTTATAGCTTCTAACGATACTTTAAGGATAAGTTTAGATTCTTAAGTAATAATAGAGCGTACTTCTAGAAGAGCTTATTAGTATTAGTATTAGATTTCTAGTTATATCTATAGAGTCCTATAGAGAGAAGAGTAACCTATCCTTATATCCTAATAGCTGTTAGCGGCTAGATTACTAAATAAGGTACTAGTTATTAAACTAAAGTATATATACCTTAACTAGACTTAAGAAATAAATACCTAAATTAAATAAGGCCCTTACTTAATACTTAATTTAATTTAGATCTTTTTTTAGACCTTAATATTTAATTAGATTTAATTATTCCTAAGTTTAACCTTAACTAGAAACTAAGACCTATAATTAAATTTTAGATTAAGGTCCTTATTCTAGTATTTAGTAAAAAGACTAGTAATATAAGTACTAGTATTATTAGTAACCTTAACCTACTATAGACTATATATAATAAACGTTATATAGAAATAGAGATATATACGCGTTCCTATAAGAAGGAAGGTGTATTTAAAGGATATTAGACCTACTTCTAATACTATCCTAATTAGGCCCTATTACCCTTATTTCTCTATATATAAGTATAGCTCTTTAGTAGTAGATAGTAGAATAAGTTCTTCTTATCCTTCTATACCTAACCTATAGAAATAGAGGTATTCTTAGTTATCTAATATAGTATATACTCCTATATACCTTTAAGTTATACTTAGATCTATTTTAGAACTCTTTAGCGCCTATATTATTATATTATAAGAAGAACTTTACCTCTACTAGTAATAGCTTCTTAATAATATTACTTTATTTAAAAAGATTATATCTAAACCTCTATATTAATATAATCTAATTTAGATCTATTTATAATTAAAGTCTATTATTCTAAAGTTAGGATCCCTTTAATCTTTTAATAACTAAAGCCTATAGGTTTAGAACTATAAAGAAAGTAGGGAGAGGAGGAGGTAACTTTCTTTAATAATAAAAATAGCCTAGTAACCTAGATAGGCTAGTAGCGGCTTAGCTCTTAGGATAAATAAAGATTGCTTATATAAGCAGAATAATATCTTAGATAGATAAAAGGTAGGTAGGATATAATAGATTTATTGCTAGGTATAGGATAAGTAGGTAGGATAGACCTCTAATTATAGATAGATCCTTCCTCCTTCTTATGGATATCTTTAGCCTAACTATAAGCTAACTATTTCCTTTAGGCTAACTTTATCCTCTAAGGCTAACTATAGCCTAACTATAGCCTTAGGTCTTCCTAAGGTTAATAATATCCAGGTCTAAGACCTAAGGATAACCTTATCCTTACGGATAACCTTAACCGAGGTCTTAACCTTTTTCTTAATAACTCGCTTAATACTAACGCTATAATAATAAACTATATACTATTCTAATTAGAATTTATAGGCGAGTAAATCCTACTAAATATTATTACCTAAGCTCTAATATAGCTTACGTAATTAAATAAAGAAAATAAGCTTAGATAGTTTAAGTACCTTAAGTATTTAAATTTTACAATACCTATATCTAATCCTTAATTTTAGTATCTTAGTATCTTTACCTTTATCTACTAACTAGATTACTTAATTTATTTATAAAGTTTAGCCTACTCTTCTTTATAATACTATTCCTTAATCTTCTTTTTATTAGATTTACTTAGATTTATTCTTAAGGTTAGAGAAAATTCTATTATAGCTATCTAGAGTCTTTTATAAGTAATTAGCTTCTATCTATATCTATTATAGGGTTTAACTTAATAAAAGTAGCTATTACTTATTTTAGAATTTCCTCTACTTAGTATTCTACTAAATAAAGAGATAGTAAATACTAATAGTCTTTTCCCTTTTAGAGTAAGGCTTATATAAGCCTATAATAGTATACTATAAATATTAGCTAGATTATTAAGCTCTATTACTACTCTACCTATTATTATATCTTTAATTATCTTAGTAGTTATTTAATATACCTAATCTAGAGTAAACTTTAGTATAAGTACCTTTAGAAAGTTAGTAAGCCTAATTAATCCTTAAATATTAGGTATATTAAAGGCTTATTCTTAGGTATATAGGACCTACTACTTTTAAAATTAGTAATTAGGAGTTATTTACTCTCCTTTTACTTTTTCTAGGTATAATTAGTACTTACTTCTAATCTAGTTTACTATAAGACTTATATTTAGAGCTAGATCCTTCTTAAGCTATCTAATTAGAGGTTAAAGTCTATATTCCTTTCTATTAAGGAGTTTAATCTAGGTTAGAGTAAAAAGATCTATAGATACTATTTTATTAATCTAGTCTCTAATATTTAAGAGAGCTACTCTCTTTTAAGTCTAGTAAGTAGTTTTAATCTTCTATTTCTTTATTAGAGTATTATTATCTACTCTATATTTCTTATATATAACCTATAGAGCCTTATATTTAAGTAAGTTTTTATTAAATTTCTTATACTCCTCTTATATAGCTATAGTTAAGAAAGTAACTAGCTTAGTTAGCTTAGTTAGAATCTTTAGATAGGCTAGTTCCTAATCCTTAATTAGTATAGTATTAGTACTATCTAGATTAATCTAATCTTAAACCTACTTTTTATATATAAGGCTTTTAAGCTAAGGGAACTAAAAAGGCTAATCTTTCTATAATTATAGTAGGATATTTCCTTTAGGAATAGAAGATTCTTAGTCTATTATAAGTAAGATATTAGAGAGGTAAAGAATATAGAGTAATCTAAGTACTTCTATATATAAGATTATATAGAGAGAATTAATCTATAGTCTTATAGCGCTAGGCTTATAACTATAGGAGTATACTAAGCTTAGAGAAAGATTAGTAGATAAGATTAATCTCTAGCTAAGAAAGCTAAGTTATAAAGTCTAAACTATATACTCTTAGGATTAGAGAATACTTAATCTAATCTATCTTCTTAATTAGTATATCCTCTATACTTCTATTCTATATAATTAGTTAGATTACTCCTCTACTTATACTTAAGTAGAGGGATCTTCCTCCGCGATAACTAAGTAGTATTCTAAGAAATATTAGTAGGAGAGCCTATAACTAGATAATTCTTTTACTCTATATTATATATAGTTAAGTACTCTACTATCTACTTAAAAGAGTTCTTCTAGAAGTATTTAAATTTTAGGTTTAGTACTTAAAGATTAGAAATAATCTTAATCTATAAATAGTAAAACTACTCTAACTTAAGTATATATTCTTTTATAGCTATACTTAGAAAATATATTTTAAAGAGAGTAAAAGTTTCCTTCTTCCTCTATTATAATTAATTAAATAATAATTAGTTCTCTACTATTTTATTTCTAGTAATAAAATAGAATTTTAAGAAATTAACTATCTATTTAGTAATCTAGAAACTATCTATAGAAGAGTTAGCTAGGTATTAGAGCTCTAAGTATTCTCTTACTAACTCTATAGAATATTCCTAAACTAAGGCTATATATATATACTTTATCTAATAGTAATCTAAGTTAATCTTAAGTTAGTCTTATATAGAAGCTTATTATTATCTAAAGCTAGAGTTCTTTCTATTACTTAGATTACTAATAGAAGATATCTTTTCTAATCTTATTATTCTATCTATAAATTCTAGAGGAAGTATTACTAAAAGAGAATAAGTCTCTTATAAGTTTATAGTTAGAAGTATTTTAGTAATAAATAAAGGCTAATTAAGTTTAATTAAACTAGAGATAGACTATACTCTTTAGGGTGGCCGATAGGTAGGCTGGTCGGGTGGGTATACCCCCTAATCTTTCTTTTATTTATTCCTCTATTAATACTAGTCTAAATTAGGTAAATTTTAGTTTATTTTATAGCTATTAGCTAGATCTATAAATCTAGAATTTTAATTACGTAATATATCTTTTAGTACGTCAGTTATTTCAATACCCATTTTTCGATACCTACTTAATTAGGCCACCAGTACCCACGCTTTAAAACCTGAATAACTTACGTAATTATTTTTTTAAAAAGAAATTTTATATATAAAAGTTATAGATATAGATTAGATCTATAAAATAAGC
>JAGTJM010000147.1:0-24880 GCA_020747015.1 Pyrenochaeta sp. MPI-SDFR-AT-0127 | reverse complement strand
GCGGATATTGTTGTAGTTCAACAGCTCGGTGCCGGCAGACGTGGTGTTAATCCAGGTTGGTACGTGTTTGGCATAGCCAAGGTCGACAATGTTTGCCTGGGGATGGGCGTAACAAGCCCCGTGTGAGGCACTGCTGAAAACGAAGCTTGAAAGAAATGTAGCGAGGTGTCGGTTCAACATGATCATCATCAGAGTTTTTGCACGAAACATACCTTTCCATCTGGCGGCACCTGTGTCTCTCTTATACGGTGGATGAATTCGACAACAACATTAGACTTGACGTATATAAATTCGAGTTCGCAATGTTTTGTCTTCAACGCGAGAAACGCGAGGGCACTCATGCAGCTCAGCATCCAATTGTGACCGATCGACCACAAAGTCGAGATATTGGATTGCTGGGCACGCATGTAAAGTCCAATCGGAGACTTCTGACACAGCCACAGCAGTGAAGCGAGTACGCCCTTGGCACACCTACCAGAAGAGGAGAACACAGCCCCGCTTGACCTCTACGTAATAACGGCTTCGCTTCCCAGTCCGTGTCTGCCTTGTAATCGAACCATACTGCCGAATACGCTATCTACCATTTACAGCATCCAGTAGTTATGGAGAACGGCCAATATGCTTTCCGCGTGAAGCCGACCAAGCACCTGCTCGCTCAACCAGCGCAAGGTTCTAGTGGAAACAGGTTTACCCAAGTCATTCACAGTCGGAAGGCGCATCAGAAATCTAGAGGTGGCTGCTATGAATGCAAGCAGCGGCGCAAAAAGGTACCTTTAAGCTGATAATTGATAAGATGATACGAGCGACACTGACGTAGCCATAGTGTGATGAAGCTAGACCAAGCTGTACTCGGTGCTTGGAAAAGCATACCGAATGCAAATATATTGCGGTTGGACGACCAGTACACCTATCAAATCAAGCGAAGGAGAGTACACCCAGAATTTCAACGCTTTTGTGGCCAGTAGCCCGCTCTCCGCCTGTTCTAACAGCATCGGATCATGCTCAACATACCCCCAAAGACCTTTTGCTCTTAGACTACTTCATTAATAATGTAGGAGTATCCGTCGCAGGTCCAGAATACAGCCACACATTCACAGTCCAAGTTATCGACATCGCCAAAGAAGTACCTTTCCTCATGCACGCAATGTTGGCACTTTCAGCATGCCAATTGCAGCACACTGTGGCTGATGGTAGCCCGTATAGGCTACCCGAAGCATTGCATACACACCTCGCGAGCCAAGGTCTGCGTCAAGCAGTCGGCCACATGAATACTGTCAAGGATATGGATTCCGTATTGACCAGTGCGATGCTTCTAAACTGCCTCGCATTCTGCTACGCCGATTGGCGAGACGAAGAAGTTGATGTCAATACATCTCGGCCAAGTTGGAATTGGCTCCGTATCCAAACCGGTCTCAAGGACTTGCTGATTGAAACGAAACCTTTTCATTGTGAAAGCATCTGGATGCCAATGTTCATAGCGACCAAAACATTCGCCATCACAGAGCCCCCGCAAAACGATCTTGACATCCGGCTTGCCAAGTTCTGCGGCATTGTTTCTGATTCCTCTGACATCGACAACCCGTACTTTGAATTTTACACGCAACTTGCGCCGCTGGTAATTCGCAAGCCAGATATTTATTACCTTCGAATGTATAGCAACGCGATTGGGGGTATCGACCAAAAGTTCGTTGAGCTACTAGAGAAAGAGGATTCAAAAGCGATGGTACTATTCGCGCATTGGCTAGCCCTCATGTGCTCTTGCATTACTTGGTGGATCACACGAAGGACGAGTAGGGAGTGTTGGATGATTTGTCGCATCCTCGATAAAAGACTGCTGGGTGAGGATCGGGCGTTGCTAGAGCGGCCTGCGGAAGCTTGTGGATATCCTTTAGGTTTGGGGGAACTACTGTGTCAAGCTCCCACCTTCTCGAGAACTATGATGCTGGGGAATAACTTTCGTGCGCTTGCATGACTACTTGCAGTATTTTTTGCGCAGTTCCATATTGTTTTATCAAAGGATATGTCCGGGCTAGGTGTTCTTTTTCTAGAGACCTCCACCATTCGAAGCAATCTTGTTGGCTTTGGAATGATGTTAAGTCATTATTATATCTATATCTTCATTCGCGTTTAGGCAAGAAAGTAGGGCTAGTATTTTGAGTCTAAGGAGTTTCCAATACAAGCCTATCGATTGGTCTGTAGTAGTAAACGGTCAGTGAGTAAAGAAGCTTAAGGTTAGAGTTCTCGTCGCCAGACGTAGTTAAGTTTGGTTCTTGGATCAGGCAGACTGGATGTGTTAAATAGTAGTGACCAATGATAGCCAGGCTGGAAGTTCGAATTGAGTGAAATGACGGAGATATCGGAAGCAGACGCGTTGGTACTATTGGCTTCTTGGGCATCATGGACATAGAAGACGAATGCTACATCCAGTCAGATAGTTTTCGTAATTTGAAATATGGAAAACTCACAGTTGGGGTCTACTGCTATGAGTTCCTTCGCGGGGTCATGCGCTTGCAATTATTTGGCTTCACCATGTCAGCATCGCGCGATGAGCGAGACCATTTCTGCTGTGTGCCTATTAATCAAGTTGGGCCTCGATTAATCAATCAAAACGTGGCTAGATTAATCCGATAGACGAATCGAGAAAACAGGCCCACAATATACCACAACTATTGTGAAAATCCAATTCATTGACTCAGGCCAGGGGATCCACGTACGCTAATCGTTGCCCAACTTCCTCTTCACGCTTGAGGATAAAGTTCTGCATGGCTAATAGTCCGGGTTATTTGTTGATACACGATGGAAACTGAGGTTCTATTGGTGGTGCCTCATGTTGGTGATATCCGAGACTCAAACTGAGACTGGTAGTACAAATGTTGACCAAGAGAATTGATCGTATTATCAGCGAAAATATTCAAAAGAGAGGTGACAGAACTTAGTGTAACCAATGCAGAAACATTCTACGACACTTTATACTATTTTTACAGCAATATATATAAGGACCACCACCTTGCAGTGGGTTTTCGAGAACTATCAACTCGAGTTGGAGTTTGAAAACAAGGTAGAGTGGGAAATATGTGCATACTAGTAACTGCTGCGATTGGATAATCAATATCTTCCCATACTGCTTTACTGCCAAATGAGCGAAATCTTCTTCCACCATGGTCCCTTCATTGTCCTTTGCGGTACTTCCTCTGCGAGCACTTGTTCCATCCCCGTATGCAGATCCACCTCCATCGGGTCATACGCCCATGTATCACTCCATGCCCATATTCTATGTCCACCGTAGAACAACAGGAACATGGCAATACCCACGTACGCCGTGAAGAAGCTGCTCACGTTCCAATTTTCCGGCCAGAAGACATCAAAGCCGTTAATCAGACACAGAAAACTGAAGCTGACGATAATTAAGTATGCGCCCCATCTACCGACAGGAGACTTGTAAGGAAGGTCGGTGATATTCTGCGCTTCGCAGGCTTTACGGAAACGGAGGTAAATTATCCCGCAGCAGATCCAGGAGATGAAACCGGATGTATTGGTCAGGTTAACGAACCAATTGAAAACGACGGCAGAGTTGGATCCTACATTGAGATACGCGAGCGCACAGAAGAGTGACGATGCAGTGACAGCCCAATAAGGAACGCCAGACTTGGTGCACGACTTGAAGATCTTTGGCGCATTACCCGAAAGCGCGAGGGCATACAGCGAGCGAGACGAGAGGAACAGGAAAGAGTTTCCAGATGACCAGGCGCTGATAATAATACCGGCGTTGATGATTGAGTCGAGAACAGGAATGCCGGCGAGTTTGATACCCGCAACGAATGGCGAGGCGCCTGCACCATAACCTCCACTTGTGATTATTGGGTTATCTGAAGGGCAGATGACACCGATGGCGAGAACACCACAAATATAAAAGATAACGAGACGGTAGATGTAGCGGCGTGCGGCAGTCGGAAGGTTTCGCCTGGGACTCTTCATCTCTCCACCTGTCGCAACAAGCAACTCTGGCGCAAATACGAAAGGAAAAGCTGATAAGACCAATGTTGACAGCAAAGCAAGGAATCGACCAGTGTTGCCTTCTTCGAGGTAGGTGTTTGCTGCTCCGGGCCGTTTCCAGTACCTGAATCCAAGACGATCATGGTTTGGCCCGCCGCCCCAAAATAGGACGAAGGAGAGAAACAAGAGCCCAAGAATCATAACGACCTTTGTTCCCGCAAACCAGAATTCCGTCTCACCGTAAAACTTGACTGGGAAACAGTTCAAGCCTACAATGACAATGATCATGATGGTAATCCAGACGGCGATGTGGACTGGTGGTGACCAGTACTCAATGACCAATCCGGCAGCAGTGATTTCGTACGGCACCAGGATACCAAGCGAGTAGAAGTACAGCCAACCAAGGCCGAAGCCCATTGAGCGGGAGACATAGCGGTAGCCGAAGAGGTTCATAGACGAGCCAGGAGTCGGAAGGTACGCAGCCACTTCAATAATGCCTGCGACTGTGCAGAAGACCAAGAAAGACATTGCGCAAAACGCGCCAAAGATGAACGCAGGGCCACCACGGGCGAGTGTTTGGCCTGAGCCAACGAAAAGACCCGTTCCAATGGTGCCTCCGAGCGCGATCATTTGAGCATGGCTTGGAGAGTCAGTTATCATGGGTGGACTCTGATAATGACAAAACTTACCGCGATTTCAGACCTCGATGCGTACTCTCGAACCGTTCATCAAAGATCTCTCCAGCTAGCAGCTCTGGGTCGACTGCAGAGCTCTTCCTGCGGCTTGTCGAGTGTCTGTGTTCCACGACACGGTCGACGCTATCCTGACGGACAGGCGCGCCGGCAGCTTTGAAATCTTTCTCCGACATGTTTTGAAGCGATGGAACTGCAAAAGTTCGAGAACCAAGAGGAGTCTTAAGAGCTTTTCAATGACTCGGATGAGCAGGCCTGGGGCTCTAGAGCCCTTGCATCTGCAGGCGGGATAGGAAGCAGGCTGGAGAACTAAGCATCCCTGCCAATGCGTCTTATCGGCGACGGTGTAACCCAAGCACTGCGTCTCCGACCGTCCGGCCGCAAACCATATCTATAGCGAGCCTCATTGTGACGCACGGCAATCAGACAAGTCAGTTTTCGCCACCTGCAGGCTCAAAACATGGCCGCCAATGTGAGCGATAACTGGATCGGCCCATTGGCATGGGGTGGAGTGACATTCTGCAGATAAGCTGAAGCCAGGAAGTGGGTGATAAGCACAGAGAGCCAAGTATCCAAGAGCCAGGATCTCTGGTGTAGAAAACGGCGATTTGATCTCTGGAGGCATCTCGGTCCTTTTATATCACGCAGGGACGAATGGCAGCGTTACCAGCGTCTATCTTTCTCGGCAATGTGTCAACCATGGCGGAAGGCTTGCGTTTCCCCGCATCGAGCCCAGTGTGCACGTGTGTACATGGTGCCATGGCAGGATTTAGGGGTACGAGTTAGAGTGTCGCTGCATGGGAGAGGTCCATTGAGACCACGCGGAGTGAGTTGTTTCAATTCCCCGATGCCCTGCCATCTTTAACTGGTTGGGGCTAGCGCCGGGAAACCCCGACACTTGATTACTTGTCAGTATATTGGGTTGCTTCTAAAGAATACGGATAACTCTGATGCGAAATGTTGGATCTAAATTTGAGTCTAGACGTCTTCGCGACATTACAAGTCGTTGCTTCAAGGTCTTACGAGGCATCCCGAGCTTATCCAGGGCTATACAGGCATATCCATAGCCATATCGATTCGCTCTCACATTAGTCCCATTGGACCTCTCCATGCCGTCCTTCAACAATCCAGGAAAAGCTATTCCAGGCTTAACAAAAGTCGAGGACTGGCTCCAAGAGAATGGAAGCGTAACTTAACGTGCCAATGCAATTTGAACTGTTTCATCCAGCTCCAGGATACCGCCATTCATCCTGTCAAATCTAGGCTGAATGCGGAGGATTGTGCGAAGATGGCTGCAGCGTGGCGTATTAGTTGCAATGTCCACTGTATGAGTGGTGGTCGCTCCTAGGATAGAGCTGATCGATGTATTCACCTATAGTGTGCTGCTAACACCGCCGATGCATCGACGTGCTGGCGATCGAGTCACCAAATGGCACACAATATTCATATTGATGAAGTGGACTGAGGCTCTCAGAGTACTCTGTAGTATTCAATTGACCTCAAATAGTACGACTGGGTATACTGCGAAAAACAATCGACTCAACAGACACAACCTCAGGTCTGGTGTGCCCTACCACGCTAAGACTTTCTCAGGCTTTGATCTCATCTCTTTCGGCACACAACCCCACGAGCAGACCTTTACTCTGAAGGGGTAGAAGACTCCGTAACGTACACTCCAGAATTCAACCCATTCGGCCCTCGACACTACATACTCTTTGCGACATACATGACACGGGCGGAATTCGCCGTAACCACCAGCGTCATTCTCGAGTGCTCTTTGGAAGATGGCGTTTGCGTCGTGAGGGATAGAGCCGAGTAGCAATTCTCGCACGCCTTCAATGGTATAGTTGTCGTTGTGTCGCTTTTGGAGAGCGTTATGGAGAGTAGTTGTAACAAGAGAAGCGACCCTTGATGATGAGGGTGGCAAAAATAACCGTGAAGGAGTGCCGTAGGTGCCACGGTCGGTTTCGATGATGACTGGGTACTCTTGATCATTTGAAGCGGGCATCGCGGAACCTTTGATGATGTTGCCTACTTGGTCGGAGTATGAGACTAATGTTCTTGCCATGTACCTAGGTGTCCAAAGAGAGACTTGGTTCAGACTCAAAGCAGGGTGGTGCTCATAGTATCCTTGGTCTTGGGAGTCTTCCTCCGACTCATCGCGAGAGTTACCACCAAAGGCATTTGCCCAAGACTCAAAGTAGCGTATTCGCCAGACAGCTTGATCCCGATCTGGGGAGGATTCCAGTGAATCATATAGGACGGGCAACTGTACGTTTGCTTCATACTGCAAGGTGTCTAGATATGGATGGAACGAGGTGGTGTTGAATGGCGAATATATCTCAGATTTGGTATGGTCGATACTGAAGCGTGCCAAGGGCATTGGCTCCAACAGTGGATTGCCCAAGGTAGTAAGGCGCTCTAGAGAACCATGTGGGTGGAGGAGTTGTATGATTTCAAATGGAAAGTGCTTCAAATGATTAAGTGATACGTCCAACGTCTTCAAGTTTCGAAGCTGGCCAATCTGTTGCGGGAGCTCTTCGAGCCGGTTGTTCCGCAGGATGAGCGTAGTGAGGGCCTGGATGTTGAAGAGAGATGGCGTCAGCCGGTGCAAGTTGTTTTGGCTCAAGCCAACGTATAGTTCGGGGACCATGGAGCGGTATTGGCCCTCTCCAGGCAGTTCGTCGCCAGGATCCGGCAGGTTTTTGATAATGGATGCAAGACTGCCAATCTGTTCAATGTCACCGTCTTCGAGGTCGCAGCCAGTGAATTCGTAGACCTCCAGGTTTCTCTCCAACCCAGCGCGCAACTTGCCGCTGAATGCAGCTCGTGATGCACTCATTGGCGCGGTCTCTTCGTCGTGCGCGTAATCAAACCCAAAGGGCGACTTGTGCTGGGGGAGCATGTCCTCGGAGCTGTTGGACGCGTCGCTCATCATGTAGACACCAGAGTCGAAATTTCGCGACATCTTTGTCTTTTTGGGCTCTGGTGTATTGTGTGCTGAGTCGCCATTGTTCCACCACGTGCCCTTTCGTTTGTTCTTGTAGATGCGCGGTGACTCGTAGTTGGTCACGTCGACAGACTCCCGCGAGTCGTCACTGGAGAATAGCGGCGGCGGTGAGCTGGACTTGGGGGTGAAGGCGATGTCTTGCGGCTCGAAGAAGGGTGAGCTGGGCAGATTGCTCGCGACCGCGTGAGGAGGCGGAGGAGGCGACGAAGGCGGAATCGCGTCACTGTCCATGGTGTATTCTGGAATTTTATTTTTGATATCTCCACGATGAGCAGATTATATCGGCGACGACCATGAATACACGTAGTCACGGCAGTACTGAAGAAGTCATCTGAACTTATTCAAGATGGAAACAACGCGTGCTGGGGACGCGAACCCCGCTAGTGAACCAGGGTCCAACATGCCGTCATGTTCCGCGCACTGATGGCGTTCGCACGTGCGCAGTCGCTATCGAGGCTCTTATCAAGCATTCAATTATTCCAAAGGGAATGTGCCGACGCTGGCAGTCATTCGCAGGGGAAAACTATCACACAGACGAGGCTTGGGTGTACTAGAAATCTTGTTATGATGCAACGGCTATTGGGCATAAAAATAGGATAAAATTTGGATATCAAAGCAATTCAAAAGCAAATAAAGAAGCTCATGTCTCCCTAATTAAAGCCCTCCCATGCGCCTGAGAGCTGAATTCGGCACCAGCCGTCCCTCCATGCCAATATCGCTACCCTCGAGTGGCCCGCCCTTGGACATGGCAAGCTCTGTCAGGACCTTGCTCATTGGCTTTGTCGGCGTCATCATACTCTTGTACACAACGTTCAACGGTGTGATCAGTGCCCTCTTGTATACTGCCTGGTGTGGAATGAATGGGTGGATCTCAGGGTGGCTGAGCCAATCAACACCACCTGGCCGCACATTGTACACCTTCAACATAGGGTTCTGCTTGCCGAGGTCGAACAGCGCAGTCTCTGTTTGACCCTTGACGCGCCCGTAGATGGGCGTAAACATGCCAGGTGTCTGTGTCGCGCCCTCCCCAGAGACGTAGACAAATGTAAAGGGCGACTCGGGATGGAGCGTTGAGAAGGCTTGTGCGGCAGCGAGGGGGTAGTCATGTGTGATTTTCACGTACTCTCTAGCTCAAGAGTCAGCGCTTCACTCTTGTAGCAGAGAAATATGCCTCGAGGAACACACTCTTTGCTGACGTCGCTCTGGGAAACCCCTTGCGCCCACACGACACCATGGGCGTCTTTCAGCTCCTCCAGCAGCCCCTTGTCGTACGTCTCGTAGTCCTTGTGGATGATGACTGTGGCCTTCCCGTGACCTTCTGCCATCTTGACTGGCCGTCTGCTGAGGATCGATATTTGAGTGATGCTTTGTTGGGCGAGCATATTTTCGAGAACCGCAGCGCCAACAAGGCCAGTCGCGCCTGTGAGGATGAGATGCATCGTGGATAGCTGTTGTGATTCTTCGCTCCACGACTTGAAGTGTACAATGGCCAATGTAGTCTGTGAGGAGAAGGTAAGCGCTAGATGGTCAGTCCCTAAAGAGCGTTGTGAGCGTTTTATCAAGTGGTAGCAATGTTAACTCCGTATCACGTCCTACAATCAGCGTGCCGCCTTTCGTGCGCATCCTGCGTCCTCAGCCCTGACAGATGGAATTAGGACGATATCACCGACAGAACGGAGCGTGTGGAGTTGAGGCTGCCGGTGCACGCTCCGATCGTCGTCCGTCGCTGAGGATGGCTAGGCGTCGTTTGACTAAGCCAGTGGCTTCAGAGGCTGGCGCTCTCGTGGCACCTTCACATGTTCGACGGCTAACCTCGATCCAATTCGCTGCCAAGTGCATGCCATCGACATGGCAATTTTCGCACATATCACTGTCTCCGTGGCGAGGCTTCAATGACAGGCTAGCAGGCATCCACGGCCCCTGGCGATCTTCGATAGGCGGCCCGGCACGTCGCACTGCCCGGCGGCCAGAACTGCCATGCCAGCCAAAATCAACATGCCTGCATTCTCCGTACGGCGCAGTGGGTAGGTAATTTTCCAGATTCCTTCACTCTCTTGTCTTCAGTGTGCTTTGTTCCATTCTTGTCTCTCCTTTATTTGTCTTTTGGCCCTTTTCCATGGGCGGCGCCAGCATGGCAGCCACGGATGCCATGGCGGATCACCGCATTGTTTCCCTGATACTACGCCTTCTCTCAGACATGAAGTACAAGGAGCGTCGACAGCGTGGGCCAGATCAGCCCGTAGAGTTCCTAGAATTCCGCCCTACACTGGTGCCCTCCGTCTTGGTAAATAAACTGTGGGCCGAGGAAGGCACATCGATTCTCTGGAGGCGCTATCCGCACCTTCCGGCACTAAGGGAGATGAACCTCGAACGGCGCCAATGGTATGCAAACAAGATAGAGCGACTGTACGTCTTAGGACCACCTCTGGAGGATGGGGAGGACCTCACCTACCTGGAAGGCCTGACGTGGCCAAGATTGAAGAATCTGGAGCTGGAGGTTGACTGGAGGACACACGGGAAGAGCTTGGGAAGCCTGCTTCATCCAGGAATCAGCCATTTGGAGTTCTCAGGATCGCAGACTGGAGACGCAAAGTACATCGCTGAAGTCGTTCTCCCTGCGTTGTTGAGGCCTTGCCAGCACCTGCACAGCATTCACTTTGGCCCGGATGCAATCGGTTCGCAGCACCCTGTACACAACCAAGTGTTGAGCGACTTACTTGACTCGGTGCCCAGTATCACAGCAATCCGGATAAAGAACACATACTTCTTTGGAAAGGACCTGCTCTTTGCCCGGTTGAGCAACCGTCCTGGCCTGGAAGTTCTGGAAATTGACCTTGATCCTGGCCTTCAGCTGCATTCACTCTTTGCCAGCCCCACTGCGCCAAGTTCTTCGTTTACTTCTTTGAAGCGACTTCACGTCATGTGCTACCCGGAGATTGCTCTCGCTCTGCCTGCCCACCTCCGATTGATCGAAGAGGTTCAATTCGATGTCGCCCGAATCCCAAACCAGCCCCCTCAGGATTCGGATATCAGCATACTTGATGATCTTCTCAGTGCCCTTTCTCAGTGCCCCAAGCTTCACGTATTGAAGGTCAATGTTGGCCAGCTTGCTTCTCACCTTCCCTCGTCGTCATCGTTCCCATTGCTCTCTGGCGCGACTCTAGTCAAGCTCGCCACCAGTTGTTGCAGATTACAGGACCTCAATCTCATTGCCTCAGAACCAGCCGCCATTGATGGATCACGAATATCTAGTGCTCACTTTGAGGAGTTTTGCAAGCAAGCACCACTTCTCAAGAAATTAAGTTTGAAGACTCACCCGAGCACAGTTATCGCCCTTGAGTCAACTGCTTTACTTAGCTTGGGGATGCACTGTTCTAGGCTAGAGATGTTGCGCTTAAAGATTGCCTTACATCTACCGACGGTCGCCGTACTCGGCCACGTGTCGCACGGCTACGATGAGAGTGTCGCAGCCATTTCTTCGGGATCATCGATTCGCATCGCCGATCCACAAGTAATCACGGGTAATGGACAAAGTGGCATGGCCAACACTCCTCGTCAGACCATTTCCGATCCGGGAGCTTCAATGACCAGACCACGTTTCCCGCACCTGACTCACCTCGGTCTCTCCCGCCCTCGGTCTCCTCTTTCCACCATAAGCGATGCTTATGTTAGCTCGTCTACCTCGCAATTTGGCCCGATGGGCGATTTGTCGCTCGAGGAAGGCCTCGTGCTGCCTTGGGCGCAATGTCTGGTTGCAGGCTTTCCGTGTCTCGAGATCCTGGAAGCCTGGGGTGACTCGACAGGGAACGATAACGAGTCTCTGAACTACTTTCTACCACTGGAGGAGCCACTGGCGAGTACTTGGGAGTTTTTGAGCGGCGTGGAGCAAGATCTTTGGGAAGATGATGTGGATGAGCTGGAAGGGAGTATTGAAGATTGGGATGCAGACTACGAAGTAGACACCACCTTCGACAATTACGGCGGTGGAGAGGATTGGAAGAGAGCAAGCCTTATCAACGAGTATCCAACTGAGGCCGTCACTATTGATGGCGGATATTCGGAGGTGTATGAGGAAGAGCCAGAGGGGATGGTAACACCGGGAAGAACATTAGACAAGCAGGGCGAAGGTTTCTTCCAGGACATCGATTGCACGCACACGGGAGCCTCCTTCGCAGGGACGAAGGCGAACGACGGGTCAGAACAGATTCCGATAAGTAATTCGAGAGTTGCGATCCAATAAGCACGGAGGACGTCTTGGCCATAACGCTTTTACAACACACATTTGATATACTTACGTACCCACGAAACACTTTCCATCACAAGTACATATGTCATGTATATGAGAGACGAGATTCCAACGAACACGATTAAACGGAGGGTAAGGTTAGATTCAAATTATCAGAATACATAGTTTTAGGCAGCTGGACAACTCCGCACAATGATTTTCGGTCTATTTTCCTGCAATGGTTTCTCATTTTCCGTACATGTCTACGATTTTACTGCTGCCTCTTCTACTAAGGGCACTACGTGAGAACCACGTGGACTGACAGGCTATGAATACATTTATCCAGTTCGTCATACTCTTCGCGTCGCATGCCCATACCTCGGCCACACTTGCAGCCTCCTCATGGCATTCATCTGTCACAATCTGGACATGCAGAATATGCGTTTAATCGGGACGAATGAGGGCCAAATGTGGCCGCCTGTGTTCATGCGACCATGTTCTCGGTAAACCAACGGCCTTCTCGACGCTTGATTGGGCGCCTATCATTACATGGGCCAATTGTGTGGATGCTGTCTGGGATGTTTCAAGATTCCAAACCGGCGAATGCCTTTTGCCGAGACTGGCATAATGCGAACTTGTAACCTCATACCGGTACATATCGAAGGCTTTCGCATCCATTCCAACGGTCGGGTTCGTGGCCCGACGTACACATGTGGAAGGCACTGCGGCTCAGCCTACGAATTCGTCCTCATCGCAATATACACTCATCAACCCATCAATCAATCTGTTGAACGCGAGCGGAGTGCGCCACATCCCAAGTGGATCCAAGAGAATCAGGTGTTCACGCCAGAACAGAAACCTCCGTGGAACGGCGACGACAACTTGCCATCAGTAAACCGTACTTCCAGCTGCACTCGATGTCCAGCGGAAACACGCAACCACAGGAAACCTTTTCCACTTTGCCGCCACGCCCCTTAAGAACGACCAAGAGTCGGCCTCAGGTTCTCTTGCAACTCTATCGGCGATAATGTGGATACCACTTCGGCCCTCCTCAGCCAGTTCGGTGTACCTTCTGTCAGTTTTGCTCACGGCACATATACATCCGGTGTCCTCCATACCCCATTCAATCACAGCCCGCCAGTCCCCTTACAAAGAACTTCAACTCCCCTCCTGTGCCCTAACATGCTTGGTCAACGGCATTCTTGCAGATGGCTGCGTCAACGAAACGGATTTTGCGTGTCATTGCTCCTCTGGAAAACTCGTCAACAAGGCAGCGGCGTGTATCGAGCAAGGTTGCGTCAGGTCGGATCAAGTGGAAGCATTTGGGAAAGCCCAGGTTGCATGCAGAGCTATCGGTGACGGAAGTAGCATGAACGCTAACCAGGGGTTGAATCCCTGGGCGAGGTCTTCTACGCAATTAATTTTGAGCACGAGCAGTATTCCGAGTACAAATATGATTGCGCCTACGACCAGTCCGCCATCAGCAATGAATCCAGTCAGTACGGACCCACAATCTACTTCCCGACCGGCGCCTCCCAATTCAGCTACTCAATCTCCTGGCAATGGTAGCCCTACAGATACACCGCTCGCTTTGCTTCCACCATCCTCGCAGCTCTCTGAAGGCGCAAAAGCTGGCATTTCCATTGGGGTTTCTTTCGTCGCCTTGTCCATTTTCGTCGCTCTGGGCTGGTACATCCGTCGCTTGAGGCGCGAGCTCACAGTTATCCAGCAAGCGGCTGCCGGAGTCCCCAACGAGGTGTGGAAAGCAAGCATGGCCACGGTTGCGGCGCCGGTCAACGTGAGCCGGGCCAACAGCGGTAGTGGGCGAGGCCGCAGGATAAGCAGACGTTTCAGCAGAGACAGTCCCGTGAGCCCATTGTCACCAAGCGGAATGGGTGAGGTTGAAACGGTGACAGACAATGGCTACGGCATACTGACGAGGAAGCGCGGACATGTCTTGAGCGTTGTGATTGAGGGAGAAAACGAGGATAGCACCTCGATACATCGCTATGTTCACGAACCCGTGCCTGGCCAACGGGAGGGACTCACTTCGCCACTCGAGATGGACGGTGAGGGTGCCATGATCTGGGAAATGCCAATCGCCATTACGCCACGGAATAGGAGCGTAGAGCGATGAGCACAAATACCTAGGTGTATCAGCGATAATTTTCTCCACGAATTACAAAGTCTTCATTAGGTTATAGTGTTAAGTCCGTCCTTACTTCGCCAGCGGATTGGGTTCTTTGGACCCAGCGGTGTATCAAGCACAGGCTCGGGATACTCATCTGCCGAGCCAGTGCCAGAGAACTGAAGCCGAGTTCTTTAAATAGAAGGGGAAACTACTGTCCGTTCTGAAGAGACAAGGCGAGGAGATCACGAGATCGCCTTACTTACCAGATACAAAAGCTTTTGAGGAAAATACTCAGCGAGGAAGCAAGCTCAGGCTCTCCAGGATCCATATCTCCAGATACGCCTTGAAGCGGCGTCCCAAATTTTCTTTCTTCTTTGCTTTATCCTCCTCGTACTTCACTGTGAGACCGTAAACGACGTCCACGATGGGAGCGGGAAGTGCGGAAGCCGGCCGAGTCATGTGCTCTAAGTCGAGAGCATGGAAGTCATTGAGTGAGGTTGTCGAAGTGAGCAGAGGAAGCGAGATTGAGGAGTCGCTCATATTGGCCGTGGTTGGTGTAAGAGGTGTTGAGATTCGAAGGGCGAGTAAGTACCCAGATGTTTTTGGTGGTATGACGTTGGCGAGGCAGGCCGCAAGCGGTGATAGTTTCGGCTGTGGAGGTGAATGTGAGCGAAGAATTATCTTAGCATCATAACAACAACAATATGAAAGCATGGCAACAAATCAGACAGAATTGGCTATCCTAAAATTTCTACACTTGGCAATGGCTGGTACAGAAATGATTGATGTTTTGAAGAAGGAAACCAACTGCAGAAAGCAGTTTGGAAATGCCTGTCAGCTCCTCGCCAGCCTGGGGAACGCTTAGGTAGTCAAGTAGCAGCCTAGATTATCAGATAGATAGTTTTGAACCTCAAAATCTATTACTAGGCCGATTGAGTACATTTATTATCATAGTCTTGCTCTATTACGATGTAGTCGCTATCTTGCTTTCATTACGCAGGTGGAGTTTTCAATAGCTTGCGGAAACTTCTTCATTTCAAAAACTTAAGCATACGTGCTTTTATGACATCTGTTCCTGTTCTCTGCTATTCTGATCTAATTGACCACATGCATGAATGCTCTATCATAGGCGCTAGGTGATTACGTACTAAATTACACGCCAGAATAAAGGACTATTCACACCTGACCTCGCGCCGTTCCCATCGAATTCTGGTCGGTTTCATGGGTCCTGAGAAAAGCGATGAATAATCCGTTCCAGGCACGCCCGTCTTACCCTTCAAGTTGGACAAACGCAAGTGGCGAACCATCGTGGCTATAATGACCGCCAAATTTAGATATGCGAACTTCTCGCCGATACAGCGATGACGTCCTGCGCCAAAGGGGAGATATGGGCTGGATGTTCCCTTAGACATGGCACCATAGCCATAATCGACAATATCTTCCTTATCATTCTCCTTAGGTGTCTGGGTCTCCCATCGACGAGGATCCCATACCATGGCATTTGGGAAGTATTCGTCACTGAGAGCAGTGACTCCTGGCGCTGCGAGCAAGACGTGAGAGGTAGGAACAATGTACGGCGTGCCCGGGACCGGGAGCGGGTTCTTGACTTTGCGCAAGAGAGAATGAATGGACGAATTGAGACGGAGCGTCTCTCGAATCACATTCTGGTGTAGAGGCAGGTTATCAAAGTCCTTATACTGCAGGGAGCCAAGACTGCCATTAGGACCTGTTCGTTCCAGATTTGCCAGCTGCTCTTGATAAAGCTCCTCGACGACAGCTGGCTGAGAGGCCAGGCGTAGCATGATCCATGAGCCAATCGAGGAAGAAGAGTGCTGGCCAGCCATTAACAGCGTGATCATAATATGAGCAATCTCTTTGTCCGGTAGTGGCTGCCCATTTTTGTACTTGCACTGCATCAGATTTCCGATCATGTCTAGCTTCTCTGGGCCCTTGTCCTCAGCACGTCTTCGCTTGCTGATAATGTCCTCATATATGGCACGCATCCGAGCATGGGCAGCATCGCGTTTCTTGTTGTGTGGCAAAGGTGCCCAAGGAAGCATGAAATTGATAGGGGTGAAGCCCTTGTCCAGGTCGTGATAGAGGACCGCAAACTCTGTGGTAAGTTTCGATCGTACTTCCTCTCCCTGCAGAGCGCTCCCAGCAGTGAAAATGGTAATCTCTGCCATGGCTGCAGAAATATCAACCTCACCCACGACTCCCTGGAAATTAGGCGATGTTTTCAGATAATCTAGGACTTCCTTCTCAATTAAGGGGACGTGTGCCTCAAGAGCAGCTTGGGAGAGCCCAAACTTGATGAATTTCTTCTGCTCGATAAGCTTCGAATTCGGGCAATCATAGCACACGTCCGATCCAAACACGGGTGTTGTTAGAGGACTGTATATCTCCTCCGCATTCACGTCTTTGAGCTTGCCGTTGAGAATGAATTCATTGCCCTTTATACCTAGGTAAACTGTGGTCGGGCGTCCGAGGAGGATGAAGGTAAATATGTCACCGTACTAGATGAAACACGAAAGAGCAAATCAGTAATCATTGCGACATTGAACACAGGACCTCTCTTACCTTTCTTCGGCAGGAAAAGAAAAATCCATACGGATCCATGCCGTAATGGATCGTACTGCCAATGAAGGGCAGCCAATGAAAGACAATAGGCGGTCTACTGGTATTCAGTCTGCGGAAAAGGAGTTGGTAGGCGACATTAAGTGCGATTATTGACAGAAGAGCCACGAGGGCCTTAGCAACAATGATAGACCAAGACATGGGTATTCTCGAATGAGTTTGCAAATTGGGAGGCCACAAAGTCAGAGCGGCTGAGGAACTTCGATGTGAGAATGAGGGAACAGAAATGTAGATAAAGCACCTGTAGCCCAAGTATCACAGCGTTGTCATCATAGCGATGTTCTGTTCGCGCAAGCGGGCCAGCCCTAGTGGCCGCCTACTTCACCCTGGGGTCGGTTAAGCAAATGAGAGACCGCGATGTACGAGCACGCCAAGCTAACCCACTTTAAACCCTGTCCATACTTTGAGCATTCTTCCCACCATTCACATCATACCAGATACGATGGTCAGCTGTATTATGATGTAATTTCGTGTTCCTGTGTGCTAGTAACGCAACTACGAAGTTCGCATCAGCAACGAGTGATGCAGGACGTGAACGTTAAGCTCTGTTTGGGCTTTGTTTGCAACATACTACAGAGCTCTACAGCGAGAGACGGGAGTGGCTAAATACAACCTCAACTTGCCAGATCCTTGTATCCCTTGCACAAAGTGGTCCTGCAATGTTTGGTCCTGCTGACCTTGCACAAAGAGTTGTAATTTGTGAAGCGATGTGCTACTCATTCCTGGCCCCGATCAGTCTAGAGGTATTACGTGAGAAATTAGTCTTCTTCCAAATATATTTTCCATCCCAGGTTATTCAATTTTTGCGTTGAGTTTTATGCCACAACTGTGATGACTTGTAATCCGTTTCCTACTGGCTCGATGCCGTCGAGTTCTGGCTGGATGAAGAATATTGATCCCCTATTGGATATGTACGTTGTTACATCGAATTCTGTATCTCTCTAATTACCCTCGATGCCAGCAGCAAGACGTCCGGCGTCTGGCCAAAAAGCGTCGTAAATCGCTGGGGAGGATTTGACAGTTTGATGCCTCCAATTCAAGTAAGAGTCGCTGTGTAGACCTCGTTGTGGCTTATTGAAACTTTCCCTAAATGTAGACGCATAGAGTGTGAGAAGTCTATTGAGGCCATTTTCTTACTCTGTTAATGGACAGAATTTCCGGGAACACGTCGGACTCCCAATATGTCAATCAATGATTGCGACAATTCTCAATACAAAGATCACACACTGACAATTTGCCACAATTCACTACCTATTGTCACACTTTTGACTGTGAAGGTTAGCCACTTGTATAACAATTGACTCACCATGTTCAACTGCCAGCAAAATACGCTCACCCCCAAGATACAAGGAACTAAACAATTTGAAACAAAAGAATCACACTACTAATTCCACAGCCGCATATTATGAACACGATGCAGCTCAGTGTCATTTTGGCAACCAGTTCCCTTTTCCTCCTTGTGGCCGCCGCTCCGGCTAAGCTGCTTACTTTCGTTGACATCAAAGCACGTTACGATTGCAAGTACCGCACCCCATGCCACTCTGCTTGCAAGCAGCTAGCCAGAGGTCTGGACTACTGCCATTGCTTGCCTATATGTAATGGCGGCTATGAGATGTATCGTATGCAGACAAACTATGTGAGTTACTCGATTCCCACGGAACATCAAAACCTAAATGCTCATTATGTGTAATAGGACGCGTGCTGCCATAAAAATCTTTCTTAAACGAAGGGCTTCGTGATTAGAATGAAACTTGCACAAGAACCAGGAGTAGGTGATGGAAGTACTATCGGGGTCATCGTGACTGGCGTTCGACATGGCATATGAGGGGTTTATCATGCTCGCTCATGGCCATGGCTTAAGACACGTCTCGAGGTCTATCATTCATATGTGCGAGATTGTCGAGCTTGGTCTCAGACATGCTGCCTCAACTTGATTGTACCTTAGAACACAGTCTCATCATCGAGCATCATGCATCAAACATGATTTTTTTTTCCAACACGCTTCGTTCGTCATTGTATCTTAAAATACTTGGCTTTATATATGCCGTGCCTCATCAACACTTCTTTGTAGTTTACTTCCTCCTTCTCCCTAATCCTCGTCCTTTGTTGCCAACCTTGACCCGTTCTTTGTTGTCAGATTCATCTGCAGTGACTATCATCCTTTACAGCATCGATGAGCCACACCCGCGAGGGTCGTAGCATTGTGGCTACTATGCGGAGAATTCTTACCGGGGATATAAAGCTTTGTTTTGTTATCAACAAAGACGAATTATTTTACTACTCAATCAACAACGTTTGTCTAGTAAAATCAGTAACAACCGCTCCCACAGTGTGCGATCATGGATGGGTTACCAGTCCAGAAGTCTTCCTCAAAGCTTGCATCGACGCTCAGCAGATTCAGCACCAGAATCTCTAAGCGTTATAGACGGCGTCATACATGTGTTAGAGACTCAGTATTCGCATGATTGGACTTCAAACAACAGCAACGCGGTCTAGTTCTTGACATAATCTCTGTACAATAAAGCCTAATTTATATCGTAAATATTTCAATCAATGAACCCAATATTCAAGCGTATTCCTCAACCTATCAAACATGTTCACTTGCTTGTCGTAAGACTCCTCCCAGGTTTCAGAAATAAGCTCTATGAACTCCTTTCGTTCCTTTGGGAAAATTTTGAACTTGCCGTTTATTACGCCAGACACAGCAAGCGACTCGTTCAATGCTACAGCTTGCATCCAGCGCGGGTACCATCCAGCATTTGTCCAATCAATCAACGCAACTTCCCAGTCTTCATCCCCGTCGCTCGACTTCCGAACCTGTTGTATGATCATGTTGCCAAAAGCTGGGTCAATATGAGTAAAGGTAGGCTGATTACCATTCCATAACTCTACGTTGGTCTCCAAATCAGACAGCAAAAGTAGTAGAACAGGGTCATTCTCTAGCTTTCGGTAGCACCGCGCTGCGTTGAAGCGAGCCGTTCTAAGAAAAGCCTTGCAGAAATCGCTGTAGCTTTCATACGGACCAAGCAGATCTTGGGAACGAGTACGAAAGAGACCGAGGTCAGGTTCCCAGCCTTGATTGTGGACTCTTCCGTAGTATGCAGGGGCAGGAGGTGGAGTTTCGCGTAGTAGACGTAGTTGCTCGGCTAATTTCGAGCAGATCTTTTTGCGAGTCTCGATCCCAAAGCTCAGCCATAACTCAGTACTAAGCTCCACGCCTTGAATGTCTTCCATAACCATGTAATACCGGCGATCTTCTGGGCGCTCATTGTCGCTTCGGCTGAACGCAGCATATAAGATGGGTACGCGAACTTGAGAGTTGTTGTTGAGAAAGACAAGGTCCTCTGCTTCTTGTAGAATGGTCCAAGAGACAGTTGACTTTACAATAACTCCGCCAACTCTAAAGACATCCCTTCTACCGTACATCTTAGTAAGTCTGTGAATTTCCAAAACTTTATTAATCTCTTCGATTGATGGGAGGGGTGGAATGATCCGGCGATTCGTATGGAAGTTGTAGTGTTGTTGTCAAATCTCGTGGTCGGCTTTGAAAGTCCTTGGTAAAAGACAGGAAAGCTTCTTTCCAACTCTCCACGCCGTAGTTCTCTTTTAAGATTTCTGCTTGAGTAGTCATAGCAATGTTGGTTTGTACTTATTGGTCTTTTTCGACCGTGTTGGAAGTGTTAGTATCGAATTAGATGTTTGTAACTTTGCTTGAAGCCGTCGAAGGCTATTTATATTCTAACTTAGTAACTATCTTAGGCACTTATTTACCCAGCCAACATAGTGACATTACTATTGTAGATACCCCTTATGTTACAACAAGAGATAGTTCATAATTTACAAATACAATGTAATAAAGAAAGTCGATCATACGCCCTTGTATTTGCGTATACCATTTTTAGTCAAAGCAAATGCTTTAGAGCACTGACTTAATTGTTTCTAGTATAGTGTAATAATCGACCATTGTTCTCGCCTAGACAATATAAGTCCTCATAGCATACGGTGATATATTGTAGTATGTCTTGGTTGTATACTAGGAGTCTAGCTATACTCTAGGCTTTACTGCGGAGCGTGCTTTCTTGCTTCTCCTCTTTGTCCAGCAAGGGTTGTGCAGCATGGCATATTGACGAATAAAGTAAGCGCGTTCCTCCAGAGTCCATTCGCTACGATGTTGCTTAAGCGTACGGCCATAAACACTAACTTATCCATGTTAAGAAAATACACAGTCTGCCTCTCTTGATCGCTTAGGAAGTATGCAGTAGGGTATTTAAGGCTGCATGTTTTTGCTATGGCTTATAGTGCGCACATTCTGTTCGTCGGGTATTTGCAGCTGGCTGTTCTGCTGCTCTGTAGTAGCGCTAGTGTTGCGCTGAACGTTGTCTATATGAGGTATTGTGGAAGCGCATTCTTGGTAGGTGTTAGTTGGCAGTGTGCAGGCGGGTGGCATGGTAGAGTTAATTGCTGTTGGTCTAGCCTAGGGTAGCGAGTAGGAGGAGGCAGGTAGAGGGTAATCATAGAGGTCTTGTTGTACTCTATACAGAGGGGTAAGGTTGTTAGGTTAAGAAAGACGGCAGGCTAGTATACGGGGTAGTTTAACGTGTTCCACCAGTCAGTGGCGAACACCAGTCAGTCGCGCACCCCACCAAATTGTCCACGCCTGCTCTCAAAATAACGATGACCTCTAACCTAGGGCGGTAGCTAGAATTAGGGCTGAGTCCAGTTTTATTTAAGGACCAGATATTTAAGGTTTACAGGAGATTTTATTGAAAAGCTAGATTTCAGTATACTATGCCACTGTTCTCTATAAAGGCGACTGTCCTCTTTGAAGATGGCTATACTTTGTTAAGGTGGCTGTCTTCTCGGGAGGTGGCCGGCGGAAGTCTCAGCGGCCAGCCGAATTCTGTCCCTCATCTTGTTACGGGCTATGTCAGGGCTGTCACGGCAAGGCAGTCTCTAGGAATATTGCATATAGCTCGACAACGCTTCATTCTTGATCTTATCAAACAAATCACTAGACTGTGTACGGAGCGCCGTTTTTACGCAGTAGTCTCATCAATTACAACTTTGGACATAAATACAGAAGTCTTCTATAGTCAAGAAGACTCTTTCCGTTTCTAGACTATTCGCTATGACCTCTAACCGTCGCTCTCGTCCTTTTCTCTCTCCACTATAGTGCGCCACTCGCCCTCCAAGATAGGAAATCTGACATTATCATGCCATCTACCATTTATCCACAAAGCTTCGCGATCCTTTCCATCCTGTTGGAATCCCAGGCGTTTCCAAAGTGTTATCGCTCCGGTATTAAAAGAGGCACTCTGGAGACCGATTCGATGAAGACCTCCAATATCAAACCCCCAATTAAGTATCCATCGAACAGCTTCGCTTCCATATCCGTGCCCTCGATGCTCAGCCCCGATGAGGAGGCCAATGTCAAGTGTACGGTGATGTTGACTGCCTTCTGCTATGCCATGCAGATTCACAAAACCAATAGGTACTTCTTTCTTGGCACCGCAATTAGGCTCCTCTTGGTTTCCAATCTCTTCTTTATCAGCTGGAAGACAGATCAGAACATCGATTAGGCGGTTATTATCCGTGGCTTTACGAAACAAGTCGCAGGCGTTTCTACTGATTGGTTGAAATAGCTGATTGTATCTGTTTTGGTATAACGATTGTGGATCGAGCCAGAGCGAGTGCATAAAAGCTTTGTCTTCTTCGTTGTTCTCAATGGCGCGGTAGACAAGCGATTTGCTTCGGAACGCGTTCGCCATAGCCATGTTGGGCTCTGGAGTGACGTGCTGGTTCTATATTTAGAATTGATTCGAAAATAAATAATTGATGGCCTTACATTAATAGTTGCGATGCTGAAGAGTTCAACTGTTAGAAAACACTCCTCCCAGCGCCTTTCTTTTAAGCATGAATGCAGCGCTAGGCGCGATTCCAGTACTACGTATTCAAAACACTGCCTAAAGACCTGCTTCGCTTGCCTCACTTGCCTACTTGCCTCACTTGCGAATTTGCCTCACTTGCCTTAGTTGCCTTAATTGCCTTGGCATTTAACTTACCTTGCCTAAATACCTTGCAAGTTATTAGCATAGGGTGAATTAAATAAGTGCGATAATAGATGACATAGTTAAGTTTTACCATTTTTTGATATATTTTTTATAAGGCTACCTAGGATTTGTACACCAGGATCTACTCTATCGGTATAAGTGCTATCTATAGCTGAAGACCCTTATACGTTATAGGTAATCCTTCTTATCGAATTTAAATTGCTAGTAGTTTTCGAAGGAGAGTACAGAAGACCTAAGTAACCCGAAAGGAGGCTACTTGCAGCTAGAAGTTGGACTGAGACTATGTGTTAAGAACTAGGCCACTAAAAATAAAGGGGTGGGGGCTGGGAGGCCAGTCTCTCATGTAAAGAACGTTGCTTGTTTTGATTAATCTTATAAGAACTCATAAACTCGAAGAATATATGTTCCGTTATATAAGGGCATCACTTGCATCTGCTGAGAAAACTCTCTGCTTAGACATGCGTGCTTTACAGCCACATTGATTAAATGAGTGTTCCTTTGTGAATGGATTTATGCGTTTCCGCTTGAAGCTAAACTATAAGAAGGAGTAGTTTATCCCTTAGCTATTTCAAAGAGGTACCTTCAGAGCACGGTATAGGTGCGCAGAAGTATGAGTGTAATTTTCTAGTTTTATCTAACCCTTTCCGGACTGTCTAATGTGTTATCTCCGAGATCCTGTCGTGAGGCGTGTTTCGCTACACCGGCGTCGCATCTGGAGCACTTGAAATTGCTATTGGAGTACTACTTGGAGTTTCGCTTGAAATTGCTCCACCAACAAGATCACAACTATTTGGCGTGGAAGAATTGTCCGAAATGTGGTAGGTCCGCACGATGGAAACGTCATCAATCCGCATGCTGGGAAAGTAGTTCATCCTTACGTCGCCGATGTAGTCATATGGACAAACAGAACCAACCCATAGGATTCCAAAAGAAGTCTTGGGGAACATAATTGCAGAACCACGGATCATGGTCCGACTGTTTGCAAGGTCCCTTGTTCTTTGTTGCTCAAGAACTACGACATCATCGAATTTGACGGTAATGTTGCAGTTGTAATAGCCCAAGTAATCACTAAGCCTGGTTTAGCACGCATATTGACGCTAGCAAATAATAATGTTCAAACATACCGCCAGAGGATGGAGACATCTACAGCTTGTTAGCCAGGACAAGGATAATGGTCGCAGTTGACGAACTTACTGTATTGGGCAAATGGAGTCAAGTTCGAAATAGTCCTATACAATGCCGGGTATGGACCTTGCAATACCCTGCAATAGCGTTAGGATGAGATCAAAACCAGCAGGGGACTTTGAATATTCTACTCACACAGATCCATTGTTACTTGCATCATCTCCTACAGCAGGGCCTTTGTACTGGACTGGGGTCACTTGGTCCTTCCAACTGTCTTGACTGATCCACCCCGAAACTGGATTTTCTTGTTCAAGATCATAGTCCGCGAAATTTCCGTTGAAGACGTAATTCAGTGGTTGACTCTTGATTGATTGAAGTTTGTCTTGCTCCTGGCAAGTGCATCGTGGAACAAGAGTGATGTTAGTTACGGTGGCTGAGGTTACCCAAATACCCGCGTCATTAGCAGGACAAATAATGGTGAATGTTAATACAGGATTAGGAATACTAGGACGGTAGACAGCGGCTGGCGCCCTTGGGTACTGAAGTCTGCTATCCATCCAAGGCCCATTGCGATTGAATTGTGACATCCAGTAAAAGCCAACACAAAACCTATTGATCGGGACGTCATCCATATACGCAGTAAGATTGCAGCATGAGTTCATTCCTGAGCCTAAGACTTCTGACCTACGCAATTGTCAGTAGATATGGAGGAGAAACCGCATGTAGTCTAATGCTTACCCTGCGCGAAAGGAGAGTACATATTCTGAACCAACAGTGAGATTGTTGATCGGTACACTGACGTTCTTATAAGGGATTACAGAGGCAGTAACTACGGGTATTTGCCGGTATGATGCTGTAGGCGAAATGACTGCATTAGTGGATACAGGACAATCTTCAATTCGATTGCAGGTGCGATTTGGGGGAGGGAGCATGGGGTCACAGCTTGCTTCAGAAGTGGGGGATGTGCCGACAGAAGTCCATAGACTTGCTGAGCTC